>MU227130.1:658457-693447 GCA_018584345.1 Thuja plicata
TATGATTTGTATGGTTAATCCTGTATATGATTATGCTTGATCATTTACAAGGTATTTTATAAGCTTGTTCAATAGAGATACATGACAAATCAGTGTCCACATCAACAAATACTGTGTTAAAAGCCATCATTAAAGGTAAAACCTGCCTGGGTAGTTGTGGAACTCAAAAACGAAGAAGGACCTTATCTAGTCCTTAGCAATTAGGCTTTTCTTGTCTCTGAATCAGAAGTGAAGGCATAAGGTTCACATAGAAATTTCAAGCATTGTGATTCATACAAGAAAAATCCCTAACAACTCTAATGTTCTCAATTATTTGTGCACGCAATATCTCACAGAGATTATACAGAGTGCTATCTCTTGCCATATTTATTTCTGCCAAAATAGTAGCTGCAGATACACTATTCAGTCTACTTGTGTGCTAAAACTTGTAACCAAGTATCATGGTGAGGAGTTTTATGTCTTCTTCCACAATGGGATCAACAGTCATCTCACACCTATCACTTCTAGATAAGCATGCTTGTTCAACCTATTTCTTTACATCTTTACCAATGGGAACAAGTGGTCCAACCTTAGGGAGTCTGGTCATCTTGTGAATAAGATCAACAGTAATGCAGACATGAACTTCATCAATCCAATACAAATCATCATGTATCTTACTAAGTAGGATTTTAACCCATTCTGGTTCATAGAACTCATACAAGTTTGAATACTCAAAGATAGGGTTACCAGTGAGATGCGTGTATTCATCCTTGAATGAATAATCTAGTTTCATCATTGATGCCATAAGAGTTTCTATGTTGTTATCCCCAATAGTATTCTTCTTACAATATATTTATGCATGAATGTCCTCTATATGTACGACTCCTAGTGGAGTCTTGGAGAATGCCCCTTCTACATCATCTAGTACATACTTGAATGGATCCTTCTTAAACACATATCTCTTCTTTTTAGAGATGTCAAACACTGTAGGAGTAGCCATTACTTACTTGTTACTTTCTTAAGTAGGGTTTGTAGAGATTTTGAAACAACGCGTTCACTAGGGTTTTGTTTCAACTTTGATTCACCTTGCTAACCAACCAACAGTTATTTATTGATACTTTGATGCTAAAATCTTCTGTACTCTCTAATTTCTCAATCTTGAATGCAAAAGTGAAGATGAGAGATATCTTTACTAACTTATATAGAAGTTACTGCATTTAATGCTTGTTTTCGTAACATGGTTTACATTGAGAATTTCAATCTTTGCTTCTGTCCAATTTCAAGCTATGCATCCATGCATACTTTCTCAATTTTTCACCAAATACATGAATCCATAGGCACATACTCAGAGGTGATATACCAGCCATGTAGGGGTTTAGAGCTAGAATAGCTCCCCCTAAGACCATGAGGGTCATCTAACCAGAAGTAGAAGGTGTATCCACTATGGATGCATCTACTACCTTTTTCTCATCATTATCTTTCTTTACTTCAACCTATATTTTACATGAATCTTCTATAGCTTTTACAAACTTGACTTCACCAGATTCTTCAAATAATGATTCTTTAGGCTTTTCTTGTTTCTGAGTTCTTGACCTGCAAAACCTTGAGATATGTCCTGCTTTGTTGCATGAGTGACAAATGATTGGAGGTCTATTAATATTGTTTTATCATGCTGCATTACTTGGTTGTGCGTCCATTATAATTACATATCTGACATGTAATATTTTGATAGTTTCTCTGAGGTTGATTTCTCTGATTGTATTGATTCAGGTTTCTTTGGTTCTGCTGTGATTAATTTCTTTGACTTGTTCTGCAATGTATAGCCCTATGACCAAATTTATTACAAGAGTAACAGTAGCCATTGAAAGGCCTTACCTCTTTACAATCTCTTTCCAGGTGTCCATGTTTTTTACAAGCATAAAAAGTATGGTTAACTAGCTTGTGTTCATCTTTAGGAGGTTCTACATTACCCTCTGCAAGATTCTCAATTTTCTTTGCTTCTGTGGATTCTTCTTGTGCTTTATTTATTTATTGCATTGCATTAATTTCAATTTGAGCTACACTGTATCCAACACCAATAGTATCACCTTTTATCTTCTGTGCATAAAGTTGTGATTGAATTAGATCAGAACTTGTGTGTAATTTCTCAATTTTCTCTTTTGCTTCTGTTAATTCAGATTTAATCTTTCTCTTGATGTTTTCCAGCTCTAAGATCGTCATATTTGCTTTCCTAAGTTCATCATCTAATTATTTACTTTCTTTGGTCTTTTGTTTAATAGTAGTTAGGTTATCAGTAAGCTATTCATTCAGATCTTCAATCTTATCTTTCAAAGACATGTTCTCTTCATTCAGCTTTTTGACCATTTTTCCCAAATCATTTGTAGAGCAATCTTTTAGATCTTTCCTTAATTATTTGGTAAGCATTTGGGAGCCATCAACTTTTAGTTTAAGTTCTTCATTTTCTTTTTCATATCTGTCAAAATCATCAAGAGCTGCTTCCAGATTCTTATTCAAATGTTTCTCTTCTGCTGAATCCATGATCTCCTCAAGTGGTTAAACTTTCTTTCAGAGGACCAGAGCTCTGATACCAATTGTTATAAACACTGAGAGGGGGGGGGGTGAATCAGTGTTTGTCAATTATCTTTAATTCAGAAACTTTAAACTTAAATCAAATAGATAACAAATGAAGCATAAAATATTAACACTTAACACAAGATATGATTACAGGGAAACCTTGATCAGAGGAAAACCCTATTGGGAATTAGTACCCACAAATAATTGTACTAGTCTTATGAACCTGTTAAAGTTCATTTGCCCTATTAGGAGTAGTCTTTACAATGCAAGTATAATGACCTTGCTAGGAGTCTTTACAAAACCCTGTTAAAGGTGGTTGGCTCACTGCAAGAGCTCATTACTCAATAAGATGAAGGCTACAACCTTCAGGTAATAGATATATACTATATCAAAAGATGAACTACTGTAATGACACTGTTGTCTGATCAGTTCCATTTATGCGATGATGCTTTGATCTTTTGAAGACTTCTACTTCATATTGATTTCCTTATATTATTCCTCTGAATATCTTCTCTGCTTATTTTTCATCATCACACCTAATACAAAAGTACATGTCTAGTATATATACATGCCTGAATAGATGCGACTAAAAACAAGACCTTAGTCGGCTTAAAAACAACATACACAACGCTTCCAAACAAATTGTCTTAAGCATGTTTATGTGGGTGTGTAAGACATAATTAAAAAATTATTACAATAGGCACATAGCCTTTACAAAATAAAATATTATACGCTAATCCAAAATCTGAGGTCGGCTCCATACTCTATTTTTTGAATTGTTAGTGGCACTTAATCTTCATGTAACTTCTCCTCATTCTCCTATCGTACCATGCGTGTATAGGGTAAACACAAAAACATATCATAGAGCTTAAGTATGAATGCACATAGTCTGACTTGATCGTATGCACGTGCGTTGGTGCTCTGATCAACTGTATATCTCTATTTTGTTCTGTCTTCTGTACTTAGCTAAATTTTCTCTTCAAAGTTTACTGTCAAAAATTCATATGACTTTGTTTCCATAATGAAAACACAAAATAAGTCATATACACCCTGAGTGTCAACTTGCCAAAACTATGATCATATCAATGTTTGGCAGTGGAAAATCATATTTAGGACATGCTTTTTTTAAGTCTCTAAAGTCAGTACAGATCCTCATAGATTTATCTATTTTAGATATTGGTACCACATTAGAAATCCATCCTACATAAGCGATGACTCTTATGAATCCATCTTTCAATAATTTTTCTAGCTCTGCTTTCACCAGTAGTGAAACATGAGGATGCATCTTTCTTAGTTTCTATTTCATGGGTTTGATCCCAGGAGCTATAGATAAATGGTGCATTATTAATTCAGGATCTAGTCTAGGCATATCTGTGTAAGACCATGTAAATTTGATCCTTTTCTCTTTCAGGAACTCAGTGAATTGTTTCTTCTCCTCTTCTAATAAGGATTGTGCTAGGTGAACAATATGAGGAACTTCACCTCTGCCCAAGTTAATCGGTTGTGTTGGTTCTGTCAAAACTGAAGATCTTTCTTGAAAGTGCTTAGGGAGGATATCAAGAATCCCATCTTTTGGTTCCTCTTGGAGGTTTTCACCATCAGATACTTCTTTTATTTTTACTATTTTAGAATCTGGCACTGCCACAATGTGGTTTTCACCATCAGTTCTTTTCTTATTTTTATTTTTCAATTTGTGACTGAGAAAATTCATATCCTCCTCTGGCATGCTCACACTCATCGCATTGGTGGAAGAAGGATAAGGTTCACAAGTATTTAGGTAACAAGCCATAATGTATTCATTAGGGAAGTTTAGGATAGGATTAGGATCTGAATTCTTCCAATCAATTATGTCAGGGTTTATCAAGGATAATGAATCAGATTTTGGTAAGGAAAACATCGTGTTAGTGTCAAAACTATTAACAGACAAGACATGTTCTGTTAGGTCAACTTCTATAGCATTTAGATCATCAAGAGTTAAATCGTCATTAATAGGGCATTGTTAGTAATATGTGGACCTAACTCTAGTGACTCATCAGTTGAGATTTCTTCTTCTTCTCTCAGGAAAATGGAACTCATTGCTTATAGTCTCATAATGTCCTCTAGACCTAGTAAAACACCATTTTCTTCATCAAGAGTCCTAGGTAATGGTATTTCATCTGATTTTGGAACAACAGCAGTGTCAGGGGAAGTGTTAGAACTCTCTCATATTTGAAATAATAGTGCCAACTTATGAATCACATCTAATTCAATGTCCATGGTAGCATCAAATAGGACATCCCATTCATAATCATGTGAGTATGTTATTTCATCATTTGATTTGTTTAGAAACTCGACAATAGTTACCTAATGTACCCTATTAGCCACTTGTAGATCAAAGTGTGGTAAATCTAGGACATGTGAAATTATGACCAACTTCCCCTAGTTAGGATGTAAATCTTGTTGTTTGGGTGTTGCTTCAGTATTTGTTTCTATAAATGGTACTTCTGGAGTGTCTTCTGTTGTTTCCTCTACTTCTTGAATAGTAACTTGTGTCAATAAAGGAACATGAGTGTCTTGTGGTGTCTCAAAGCTAGGTACATATCTTTTTCCTTGATATTTGGGATACTCTATACCAATATGGAATAATTTCTCATAGGTCCATTGTTCTAGTTCTGTTTCTTCTTCTTCGTCACTTCCTTCATCAAATATTGGACCATCTCTTGAAGTAGGGTTTTCAGGTTTATTATTGAAACCTAGTCCTATCTTATCTTTGGTATTTCTGAATTCCATGTGTATAGACTCAACAAGTCCCTTTCCTTTGTCTCCTAAAAGTCCTTTTCCTTTATATCCCATTTTTTTGAGAAGGTCATATCCTTTACCATACTTTTATGGGGATATTTACACATGTTTTACCTCATTTTCTTTTGGTTCTCCTTTGTAAAGCCAAACCAAGATTGCTTTCTCTTCTTTTTCATCATCTTGGGAGGTAGATACCAATTTCTTTGTGTATTTCTGGTTCTTTAGATGTAGTGGGTGTGAAAGATGAGGCAGGTTTTCCATAAGATATTGGAGACACTAAAAGTTTTGTCAATGATGGGGTCATGTCTAGCTTGTATTCTCCCATACTAGTTTCTTCAAGCTTTAATGTCTTTCCAAAGCTTCTCATAACCATTTCTTTAATAGTTTCAGGTACAGTCTCTTTTGGAACTTCCTTTTTATGAGAGACCATACTATCTGCTTTAACATTGTTGCAAGTATATCTGGCATTTGTAGGAATTGTTATTTCCATCCCATTATGTGGGAATTTGATACACTGGTGGTAAGTAGATGGTACTTCTTGCATTTCATGGATCCAAGGTCTCCCTAATAGTATGTTGTAAGCCAAGGGTAGATCTAGGACTTGACATATCACATTTCTTTAAACTGGTCCTATTATGATTGGTAGAACAATGAGACCTTTACATGATCTTTCTTCTTCGTCATAAGCTTTGATAGTGATCTTACTCCTTGAATCAATGGTTTTTTCTAAGAGACCCAACTTCTTGATTAGATTGAGAGTACAAATGTTCAACCCTGCGCCTCCATCTATTAATATGCATCTGACATGGGATTTGTGAATTAGGACTTCAATATGTAGAGGTTGGTTATGCAGATGTGTTAATGATTTGTCATCTTCTTCTAAAAAAGAGAGATAGTGTGGTGCTGAGATATGATTTACCATTTCTTAGAATTTGTCTACATCAATGTCTTTTGGCACATTCACAGAATGTTGGGCTTGTTCTTGAACTTCCCTATGCACTGAGGAGATTTTAAGTAACTCAAAGATAGAAATTTGAGTAGAGGTGCATTGCAATTGATCCACCAAGTTATAGTTTTCTGTTGGAATGGTAACTATTTGTCTTGCTGCTACCAGTTTGGGAATAGTGACAATAGGTACCTTGGAAGATGTTGAGGGTTTTGATGAGGAACTAGGTCCTTTGATTGTGACTTGTGCTTGACTTTGAGTCACTGCATTTGATTGTGGAGATGTGTCTTTAATGCATTTGATAGTGATCACATTAATTGATTCATATTTAATGTCCAACATGTTGATCACATTATCATTATTGGAGTAGGTGTAGTTCACTTCATTTCCTTTTACTTTAGATGCTTCCCCTTTCTCATAATTAGGGAATGGTTTGTTGAATTTAGTGTGGTCTTCATTAGTGGTGTGTCCCTCCACTTTGATTTTACCTCCTTCAATAAGGTCTTGTATAACATGTTTAAGCTTAACATAGTTATTGGTCTTATGTCCCTTATTCTTGTGAAAGACACAATAGGAGTTATCATCCCACCATTTCGGTTTGACTTCTGGTTCCCATAGTTTTGAATCAAGAATTGTAAGAACTTTATTGTCCAAGAGTGTCTTTGAAATAGTCTCAATGGGTTCACCCAAAGGAGTGAATGTTTGTTAAGGTTTGGAAGTCCATGGTCTACTCTTGTTAGTGTTATTGTTTGCTTTAGGTATTGTGGTTGTTACCTTGGCTTCTTTGTTTTCTTGCATGCTATTCATTAGATTAAATATTGCTAGTTTAGGATTAGCATTAGATTCATCTAGCACTCCATCATTAACAACATTATTGGTTTGTTTCCACCACTTAGGCTTGTTGTTATAGTTGGTAGATTTGTTATCACTTTCAAGGGTGATTTCTCCTTTCTTAACCATGACCTTCAATACAGAGGGCATTCTTGATCATCCTATCAAAGGTAGGTGAATCTTGCATTTTCAAAGCATAGTTTAATTCAAGTATCAAGTTGTTTATGAAGATTTCCATCTTTTTTGGTTCAGGAATAGCTCTTGAATACCTCGCAAAGATTTTCCTCCACCTTTGTAAAAAGCATGTAAAGGATTCACCGGTTATTTGTTTTGTGTTATACAAGTCCATCATGGTTACATCATGTTGTATATTGTAGGAGTAATGTTGGAAAAAATGTTGTATGAACTCCACAAAAGATTTCACCTTAGGTGTGAGTTTGGAAAACCACTCCATTGCATTTCAACCTAGACTTCCCAGAAATAACCTCGTTAGGTATGTTGGTTCATGCATGTATTCTATGCTTAGAGCACAAAAATCTCTCACATGGTCATGTGGATTAGTCTCTCCCTTATATTTTTCATATTCAGGCCTTGCCATGTTGGGAGGAAATGGAATCATGTTAATACTCTTGTCAAATGGAAATGGACAAATAGAGTCTAAAGAGTTTTTTTTTTTGTTTAACCTTCTCTTGTTTGAGTGTTGCAAGTTCAACTTGCATCAAGGTTAGTTATTTGGTGAGAATAGAGATAAGGGTTGGTATATCTTTTTCCTTTAGTCTTTCAACATCATAATATTTAGGTATTTTTACTCCAATGGATGCTAGATGTAGAAATTATTTCTCTTTGTCTTCACCAATTATCTTTTCCAATGTTCTTTGGAATTTCCTACTTTGTTTGAGTCTATTGTACTCTTCTTCAGCTATGTCTCCATCACTTTCCGAGTCAAACAAAGGATGAGTAATATGAATTTATTCCTCACTACTAGTGTCTTCTTGTCTCTGGTTCTTGTCATTGTTGTATTCCTCAAAGGATGCAACCCATTCATTCCTAGGAGCTTCCATTGCGGGTCTGGGTGATTCTGTGTCAAATAGAGGATTGCAAGATGTTTCTCCTTTTTGAAAATGTAGCAATCTAGGAGGTATTTCTAATTCATTAGTAAGATACTTGTTACGTCTTGTGTTAACCATGAATTTGTATCTCAACTATGTCCAAAGTTTCCCAATAATGTCAAGTGAGGTCTTAAATCATCCAAGTAAGTGTGTCCAAATTCTAAGCATTGTTTGTTGTTTGATGGAAGTAAATGACTCCAGCGTTAAAGGGTTAGAATGCCCTGATAATGAGATGGGAATCAAGTTGTTTTTGAGAATGAATAGACCACACATTTTGAGACAATTTGTTACAGCCAAAATGACATGTAAGGTAGAATTGAATTTTTTTTTGAAACAGCAACAGAGAGACCAGAAAACACAACAGGGTTAGACTAAGGAGCCAAAAGGGTACCAAAATAAACTAATTTTCTCTAAGAGACAATTATGCAACTGCTCATTATTTTGGAAGCAACACTCTGTAGGAAAGCTAGAAAAGACCAGATGCGATCTTATGTTAAACTAGATGCGAGCCTAAGTATCCTGGATGTGACCTTTCTCCCTAGAAGTGATACAAGAATGACCAGATGTGAGCTAGTAAACTGAATGTGACTTTGCACAACTAGATGTGAGCCAGGATAGACTAAAGGCAACTCTCTGATGTTATGTCAAGTTTTTGTCTGATTTTTCTTGAAGTTTGTGCAAATTTGTCTGACAATAGGTTGTTTTTGAGACTTTCCAGTGAGTGAAAAATATAGTATATAGCCAGAGGATTAAATTTTTTTTCTTTTTTGAATGATTTATCTTTTTAATGAGCTTTCAAACACATCAAGCATTTTTGCACTATTAGAGGTGAACAAACACATCATTAATCCCTAGTGTCTAAGCATAGGATGAAAATCTTTGCTTGTTGACTCAGGTACACACTCAAATGCTAATTAGAATATGGCTATCACTAAGCATGCAATGGCTCTCATTATGATACCATATTAGCTAACTCCAAATGCAAGTGAGGGCATGAAATGATGAGTATCTTGGGGCAATTAATTTTTTCCTTGCACAAAGATTATCACCCTTTCAAGGATGAATTAGGTAGTATGACTACAAATTTATTGTTTATGATGGGGAAATCCATTTGAAACCGTCTCCCATAGAATTTCACAAGGAAAAATTGAGGTGTATAGTCCTATGAGTACTCAAATATGTGTAGTCTCACAAGAAAGATTCAAGCGGCTCCGCTCTACACATACCCAAGCATGTTCAAGGAATGATGTCAAAATTCCAAGAGAAAAACCAATTCTGTCTTCTGAGGTTTTAGCCTACAAGTAAGAAATTATTTATAGTGATTTGGAAGGGTTGGCATAAAACCCTTCCTCACTTGGGTCATTCCCGGGAGATTTTTTCCTCAACCGGTAGGCTCTCTAATAGTTAATAAGCAGCATACAAAGGATTGGCGAGCTTATGATTTCAAGATTTCTTATTCTTCGAAAGAAGAAGAGAATACTCTCCTAGTCCATGCCATTTTCTCCTAAAAACACTTCAATCACTTGTTCATTCCCTCAAACGACTTCACTCACAACTCAATCCCCCATATCGAGTTTTTGATTCCCCCACTTGGAAGGAAGAGAAAATCCTCTAGTGAGACTGAAAAGCAAGATTAAGTTTGGTTTATATATTCCTAAGTTAAAGAAAACACAAGTACTTGAAAGCAAAGTTTGTTTGTTCTTTGACCACAATATTTAATGTTTTTCTTTTTCAATTACAAATCCCAAATTTAGACAATGAGGTTCTTTTTTCCAAAAAATTTAGGTGACTTGTGTTGTTCAATTACTTGTCCAAAGGGAAATTTAAACGGTGAATCTTGTTCAATTAGTCCCACAAAGTTTAATGATTTTCCTTGTTCAATTACTTTGCCAAAATGAATTAAACAATGAGTTTGTTTGCCTTGTTCATTTACTCCAAATTCCTCTCAAGTTTTAAATCAACTTTTGATTTTTGAATTTTCCTTGAAGGAAAAGAGCATACTCATCTGATTGATTTAACAAATGATTAGAAAATGTGTTTTAATTTGAAACTTTGAATAATTAAGGACAATTTAATCTATTAAAACTTGCAAAAACACAAGTTAACAATCCCTTTTCCACCCTTTTTAAGAAAAAAGGGTATAGACGACAATCTACAAACAATTATTAGGTTGTTTAACAAACAGAAGAAAACCAGATGAAAATATTAGTGGTTAGACAAGAAAAATCCAAGTCAAACAATGAAATGCAATCATATTCTCCCTGAATGTGATTTCCTTTACTTAATGTGACTACATTTCCCAAATGCAACCCAAGATTTACCAGATGCGATGCTATACTAGAAGCAATTCAAGGTTCCCCATATGCAAGCTCCAAAATCTAGGATGCGATGCACTTTCTGAGATGCGAAGCAATTTCACTCAAATGAGCCTTGTTCACAAAATGTGACTCTGTACCTGCAAATAGAGAAGAGAAATTAGCTCAAAATGAAGAATAAATGAAGTAAACTCTGGGATTCTGCCCCACAATGGGCGCTAGAAATGTGTGTGTATTTTGTGGTTCTTGCAAGCTACAACACAACACTTCAATAAGTCATTACATTAGTGCAAAACATAGAATAAGCCATAGAATTAAACACTAAAACCGACTTATTGCTTCCTATCTAAGAGGAGTGTGAAGAATGCAATAATTACCCTCAGATTATGCATTAATCAGTAACATATACAACCTAGAATGGAAGATTCAATTGAAATTAGTCTAAATGCTCAAGAAATAGTTCATGTTAGTTCTAGAATTCAATATTATAACAATGCAATCAAGATTTACTCTAAAATGCATTAAGATATCTAAGAATGCAAGAAACATAACTTTACTTCTAAAATTAGGGGCTCAATGAGCTTAAAATTCATTCTATTTATAGAAGAATTAAGTGAATGAGAGGTTGAGATTGAAAAGGGAAGAGAGGTGGAGATTGAATCTTTAGTGATCCATGTGAGGTGATCCAAGTGATTTCACTCCCATTGGTTAGGGAATTGACTTTCCATTTTGTAAATAGAAATGTAATTTTGGGATTTATTTAATTCCATTTTATTAATTACTTTCGCCATGTTTTGAATTGTTTTAATTGAATTGAATTATTTTTTTATTTAATTCAATCATTTTGATTTAATTGATTTAATTGGCTAAGGAAATTAATTTGATTTAATGAATTATGCCAATAAATTGAAGAATTGTCTTGACATAATTAGGGGTGTGATCACACTTAGGGAAAATAGGGACTATGGTCAGAGAAAACCAAATTAGGGTGGTTAAAAGTATAATCCTAATGCTTTCTACTTTCCCAATTCTCCCAGCCCTTACTAAATGGTCTTAAAAATTCCTTTATAGAAATAGGAATGCAACAAGCTTCATACCATTCAAGGTTAGGGTTTACAACCAATCATGTCAATCATTCAAGTTTGTGATCAAGTTGAAACCCTATAACTCTCTTCAATCTAAGAAAATTTGATCTGAAAACAATTTACCTATTCCATGGATGTGAGCGTAGTACCCTGAGGTGCAAGGAATTCCAATCCGTGATGTGGAGAGAAGATCAACATAAATTGAGAATTGACCAAGAGCCACTATATGCATTTATCCCTCTGATTTAGAAAATCCATCTTTCAATTCTGAATATGGATGCATATTACCATATCATATTCTAGCCTCTATGTTGTCCAACAACTGTCCAAAATTGACCCATAAGATCATATCGCAGCATTAATGGCTCTGAGAAAAAATATCAGTCAACCACTATGAAAACCCACTGAGAAAACATTTAAATATTTGAATTTTGGTTATAACGGTCATAGATGGCATGGAAAGAGACTTGGATGACTGAGATTAAATCCCTTTTCAACTTTAAAACATAGCTATAGATCCCTATTTTTTTAATTCATCCGAGCACACAAATCAAATTCTGCCAAGTGTTAGCTAGGCGCAATGCCTCAAAGATTATCTGACAAGCATCTATTCTTTAAGGCTTTACACCCACTGTCAAATATTTTTAAAATTGATTGCATATTAACTTTACCCCTTTTTACCAAACTATAGGTCTCATCTAACCCAAAAGCACATGAATCAAGCAGTCACAATGGCTTGAAGGTTAAAAACCTTCATATTATCTTTTGAGTCTTCATGCTGATCGCAGATCTTCTTTAAACTTGACAGTCCTTTACCTTTATTACCTTTTTACTGATCAAAACCACCTGGGACACATGGTGTAAGGGAGAAATGCCTCAAATGTTAGATCTGACTCATCTTTCTTTTGAGGCTTCATGCCAACTATAATATTTTCTACAACTTGACCGCTAGTTAATTGACTTCAAACAAGCCCCAAATCTGACAATTGCCACACGTTGAGATGGCACAATGCATCAAATATTATCTTCACCGCATCTTCGACTTAAGGAAAAACACTAGCCACATGATGAAAAGAAACTTGTCTGAACTTTACCTTATTCTTTCTGAATTTAGCCTAGCTTTGCCACAAACATGTGGCACTATGTCACGATGCCTCGAAGAGTAAAAAGATTCATCTTGCACTTTAAGACAAAGTGAAAACCCTAGATCTTCTTTTGATTTGATCAAAATTTACCCTTTCTTAAGATCCCACAACTTTACACATGGTGACTAGGTATGATGCCTTGGACATTAACTATCATTCATCTTCTCTTCAAGGAAAAGCGTTGACCACACGATCAAATCTGACTTGATCACTCATTAACTTTTATTGATCTTCGGCCAGGTCCCACAATCCACCACATTTCACTTAGGTACAATGACTTAGTGGATAACTACCCTTATCTTTGTGTTTGAGGCTATGTGCCAGTCTTAGGATTGACTTCAACTTGCTCGGCAGATGTAAAAGCTAAAGTATTTTGGGGATATAAACTTAGGACTTAGAGAAATATAAAAACCTGCCAAGAAAATATTTTAAGATATAAAGTGGCCCTTTTTTAATGAAAACCTAAACACATGATACATGACTTAAGAAATAAAGATTTAGGTTACAAAAAGTAACTTCAAATTATAATGAGTCTTTGAGTATTTAGGGTTTTAGCATGAATTTTGAACAAAAAAGACTTAGGGTTTTAGGCCAGAGACCTAATAAAATTTGCAGAGACATGAGGAAAAGGTATGGAACAATGAAAATTTGAAAGGGTCTAACAGTGGCTCTATCTGGGGATGTATGCCTCTCATAGGCATAGAAAGGATTTAGGATTTTTGGGATAAGAAGACGACCTACAAAATAGGAAACCTAACCTAAAGAAACTAAAAACATAGAAAGAATATATACAGACTTACTATTTCATGGATTTTTTTATACTTAAAGAACTCTCCATGAACTGAAAATTTTAGAATATTTCTAGTCAAATCCTTTAAAACATATGAATCGGAACCCCACCTATTGTCAATTATGTATGGTCCCAACCAGATATGATCAAATTTGGCATGTTTTCCTTTGTCCTCCGGTCTGGCATTCCACATTAAAACCTTATCATCATCTTCAAAATTCCTAGTAGTGGTTCTCTCTTCAAATAGATCATTGTATTGTAATTATAGTTTGACATTCTTGTCATGTGCTTCCCTTCTCGACTCATCAATTTGTATCAAATACTCCAATCTGATTCTCATATCATCATCTAGCTCATCATCATATGTTTGGATGAATTTATACATATGCAATAAGTTATTTTGAGGTAATTTGGCATGAATAACATAAACTAAGTCAAAATGTGCACATACAATATCCTTTTTCATTATTACTCTATCTTCCCATAGAGCAAGTTGCAATTTTGAATCCCAAGATTTCTTGTTTGTGTCCAGTACTCTTTTGATAATCTTTATCAGGCTCTTGTTATTAGATTCAGCCTAACCATTTCCTTGCAGGTGATATGGGGAAGAATAAAAAATTTGGATCCCATATTGCTGACAGAATTCCATGAACTCATCTTATCTGAAGCACATAGCATTGTCCACCACAATGGTCTCTGGACAACCAAATCTAGTCAAGACATTCTACAACATAAAATCAATCACAACCCTACTTGTGGATTTTTTAGTGGGAATTTCTTCCACCCACTTGTTAAAGTAGTCAATTGCTACTAGGATCCATGAATGACCCCACTAGACTTATTATGGATTTCACCAATGAAATCCATCCCTCATTTCTGAAAAGGTGCCTCAACTGTAACAAGATTCAAGGGAATATTCTGACTAAATTTTAGCTTGCCTAAAAATCTTCAACAAGCATCACATTTTCTAACATAATGATGGGCATCCTTAAAGATTGTTGGCCACCAAAAACCAGATATGATAATCATATGGGTAGTATTCTCATCCATGTAATGGCCACCACATGCACCGTCATACATTTTTTCTAAGAGATTCTCAAATCTGTCATGATCTACACATTTCAGCAATAATCCTCCATTGCTCCTCCACCATAGTTGTTCTTGAATTATTGTACACTTCATAGCATGCAACTTGACTATTCTCCTTTTGTTTTCATCCATGTTAGGGGATAGCACCATCTTCTGCAAGTATCCAATGATGTCCTTGTACCAATTAGAATAATCCATATCACAAACATAAGGTCTCTTCTCCTCCTCTAGCATATCAATATAATTTGCATCTAAATTAATTTGAGCCATGAGTTTAGCAAGTCCCAGACCTCTTTCCAATTTAGTGATATGAATTTCAATATTAAACTCTTGGATCTTGTTGATCCATCTACATCTCCTCCCTGAAACCTCTTGTTGAACTAAGATATCTTTATAGCAACACTTGGCACATAAGAAATTATGGTTTTTCCTACCAAATAGCATCTAAATTATCTAACAATCTTGACCAAAGCATAGGCTTGTTTCTCCATACTATTATATTTTATCTATGCTTCTTGTAAAGACTTACTGAAAAATGAAATAGGTTGTTCATAACCCTTTGAGTTCTTTTGTAATAATACTACAGCAATAGTATTATATGGATTAAAAGAGAAAATTTGAAGTGGCTTTCTATAATCAGGGGTCCTCAAAATAGGAGCACCTTTATAGCCTACTTGATATCTGAAAAATCTTTACATTTTTCTTGAGTCCATTCCACCTTGGCTACTTTCTTCATCATCTTTGAGATTGGCAAACTAGTCTCTGCAAATTTTGTAACAAACTTCCTTAAGAAGTTTACTTGTCCAAAGAAGGATTGAATTCCCTTGACATTCTTGGGTTAAGGGACCTTATCAATTTCACTTACCCTTTAAAGTTCAATTCTAACTCCATCTTTAGAGACAATGTGTCCTAAAATCTTTCCCTCTGTCACCCCAAATACACACTTGTTTGGGTTAAAGGAAACCCCATATTCTAATGCTCTTACAAAGATCTTTTCAAGATGATCACATTGTTGATCTTCTTTTGTTGAGTAAACAATAAGATCATCTTGATAGATTGCCAAAAACTTGTTTATGAAATCTACAAACACCACATCCATGGCTCTCTAAAAAGTAGCTCCAACATTTGTCAGACCAAAAGGCATTTTGGCATACACATAAGCTCCCTAGGGTGTAGTGAATGCAATCTTAAACTATTCAGATTTCTTGACCTTGACCTGATTGTACCCTAAAAATCCATTCAACATGGACATCAACTTAGACTTGTATGCCTCTCTTTCTCATGATCTGTGGATTCCCAAGCTTTCCAAAGGCAAGGGTCAGTAGCAAAAGTTTCACAAATGATATAAACCAAGTACACAATACTACAAAAATGAATAACAATGAAACATAATCAATAAAATGTACAAGCAAGAGAAAGGAAAACAAATAAATGCAAACCCCACGATGCTTAAAGCTTCTATTGTTTCTCTCTACTCCTTCCGAAACGCTATTCTTGATGCTCAGTATTGGCGGGGCAGCATCTATGACTTGAGAAGTGTTAAGAATTTGCTAATTGAAATGGGTGTGTGATCACAAGATGGCTTTAATGATAAAACCAAATTAATGGAGTAATGGTGCATGAGAGCTTGAAAAATTGGATCCTTCAAATGGTTATGAAGAGTTTGTTATATAGGAATTGGTGATGATATGAACGGTTGAGATCAATCGCAGAGATAGGGAGATGAATGGTTGAGATTAAAAGGAACTGGAGAAGCCATCAGTAAACTCCACCTCTTCATTTGGTAAAGAGGAGATAAAGCTTGGTTGTCTGAAGAGCTAATTATGAGTTACCTTTTTGAATTGAAGAGGTGGGTGAAGTTACCCATGTGGACTGGAGAGATGGGTGGAGTAACCCATGTGATCTGATTGGAGTTATCTCTTTGAAGATAAATGAATATTTAATTCATTTATTTAATTATTGTTTTCAACATGTGAGATAATTGAATTCTTTTTTATTAAGAATTGCTTTATTTGATGACATTAAATTAATTTAATTGGAATAATTTAATTAGTAAGTTTAAATATTTGAATTTAAACTATAGGAAATTGAATTTAATTAATTAATTAATGGTAATTAATCAATTAAGGTTAATTAATTGAATAAAATTAATTATTTAATTAATATTGAGAATTTGATTAGATGATTTGGGGAATGAATTTAGAGGAAAATAGATGATTAATTAATGATTAAAAAACCACTAATTAATAGATGAAAATTAGTGTTTTTAATGTAAAGTCGCAAGCCTGTCCATTTTAGAGTGTCTACATTTGCCCATCTTTGATGCGATGTGACTTGTCGCAGTGTGTCAAAGATTCTTTGATTTATCCTTAGCTTGCCCCGACAGTAGTAGGTGTATTTATGCCCCCTCAACAAATTTGAGCAAAAAGTCACGAGATGAGCGTTGATTTGTTGAAACTGCAATTTCTAGAACTGGGTAGCTGATAGATTTGAAAAAAGGTTTAATATGCCCCTGTTATTGACTGTCAAAGTTTCCAGGGATCGGGAAGAAATTTCAGAGCTCATAGTGAAATTAGGGTTTTTTAGAACCCCTATAAGTAGCAAAGAGAGCCCTTCATTTGTCACATTGCGATCTTGGAGCTCTGATATCTTGGTGAGTTTGCTTTCTGATTTCTTCCTTCTTTTCTCCTTTTTTCGAGCGATGGCTAGCCTTCCTGGTGTCACCCACATCTCTGCCCAAGTCTGAACCTACCGCAGACCAGCTGGCTCTGGATGTCTGGTGAGTTTTCTCACTTTGCGTGTCATTAATGCTTTCATTTATTGCTTTTAAAAATCTTAATTTTTTGGAAAACTGCAAAGCGTGCCGCAATCGATTGCGGTTTAAATGCCATAATTACCAGTTAAATACCGCAATTGATAAGTGTGCCACACTTGTGTATGGAAAATGCCACAATTGAAATTTGTATGCCGCACTTGCTATTTATGTTTCACAATTGGTTAAAAGTACCGCATTTGCATTGCTTTATTACCGCAATCAATTTTTTAGCACTGTTTGCATGATGTCCTTGTCTATTATCTATTTTTTCTTGCTTCTGTTACTTTCCTCAATGACTGAAAGTGATAGTTTTCTGATTTTATTCTATGTACAGTTCACTGGGTGGATCTTGCGCTGTTGAGAGTCTAGGCCGGTGGGCCTCGTATATAGATTTCAGGTGACCGAGGATGAGAGGTCAGTGCTTTGTGATCTTGGTTTGTATTGGCTTTGTTATATGCCCAAGATCATGACCAATAGGGGTCTGATCTCCGCTCTTGTAGAGAAATGACATTCAGAGACTTTCACTTTCTGGCTACCCACTGGGGAGTGTACCATTACTTTGGAGGATGTTTATTGCATCCTCCAACTCCCTATCCAGGGCGAGGTTGTTGAGTATTCCACCTGCACTGGTGTTGTTGCATTGACTGAGCTTTCTGGATTGCCCCGGGATCAGCTCGGGCTTGCTGGTGACTATGATATTCCATGGTCTAGATTCGGTTTAGGCCTTGATAGACTGTCCACTTTGCTGGGCAGTTTGATATGTGGGATTCTATGCCCTGATCGTCGATAGCGTGGTTTTTCTGTCAGCTTTGGTAGTGTCTTACAGAGCATGGTTAGGGATCATACTATTTTTTCTTAGGGTCCATGTATGTTGGCCCATATGCATTTTCACATGTTGTATGTGGCTTACCTTGATGGTAAGCCACTCGGCTATGGTGCTACCCTCTTGCAGATCTGGAAATGGGAGCATATTGTTGTATGTCATCCTGTTGGTGCCCATGCTCTTCCAATAGATAGGTCGTATGTCTTCATGTATGATGGAGCCATTATATAGACACATATGGGTCATTTGACATATTGGTGGCAGCAGTTAGATATGATCCCGTATTTCATTTGGAGGCCATATAGAGATTGTCCCATCTGAGATGGAGAGGACATCCATCTCCCATTTTGTCGTCAGTGGAGATATTTGATTGGTCGCATGACCGATCATATTCATATGATAGAATTTCATAACACCGATAGGGTGTTGCGCCAGTTTGGAGAGTAGCAGGATGTATCTGATTCATATGCATACTTTGCTCGGAGGTCGAGGGATGTTTCTATTTGGGGTGTTATAGTATCACTTGATGCTACTTGTACTAATTTTTTAGGTTTAATTCTTGTGGCATCGACCTGGCACTCTGCCGCTGTAGACCTAGGTTTGTCTTGTTTCTGATTGCTTATGTACTTCCTTTCTGCTCTTTGATTCTTTCTCATATCTCATTTTGATACTTATGTCTTTATCTACTCTGGTACTGATAGTTGAATTTGTCTTTTTCAGGCACTACACCACAGTATGATGCCCATTGGTTGTAGCATCGGCCGGTTGCACTGATACATGTCTCACGTCCTCTTCCCAGGACTATCATGAGGAGGGCCCGATGGGTACAGCATGGTAGGGGAGGCTGTGATGGAGGGAGAGGTGGTGGTAGGGGAGGTAGGGATGGGGGAGAGATGGTGGACAGGGTAGGGGAGGGAGGGATGGTGGGAGAGATGGAGGATGGGGTAGGGGAGATGACAAAGGTGATGATCCTAGTCCTAGGGGTGCTGGCAGAGGGGTTAAGATTAGTGGTGGTAGGAGTGGGGGACAAACTAGTTCTCACAAAGTTGGGTTGGGTGCTATTTTGGAGGATGAGGAGGCTATTAAGGAGGAGGCACCTCAGTTGGTTCAGAGAGTGCACAGGCGGACAACTGCAGTTTTGGCTCTTAGAGAGGAGGATAGAGTGGTTATGGAGGATGTTGATATTGAGATTGTTGATATAAACGTGGAGGCTCTAGATGAGCAGAGTGCAGAGATAGGTTCCTTTGGGGGTAGTGGTAGCACTGGTAGCAGCACAGGAGAGAGCTCAGAGAGTGTTGATGATTCTGTGGTTCTTAGGCGGAGAGGAGATGAGGGACTGGGAGATAGGGCAGAGGAGGGGGACATGGATGTGGCTATGGGTGGCATGGATGATGATCCCTTAGAGGTGGAGTGCCTCACCCAGTAGGTTTAGGACCTTTAGGCCCGACTTTCCTTATCTAATGTACATGCTACTACTTTAGAGGCTCGAGTTACAATAGCTGAGTCTCGAGAGTGACAAGCTCGAGCCGAGGTTCACTCATTCATAGACAATGTATAGGATGTCTCACATTGTGAGGTTCTGGACAAGTATTACAAATCTGAGTGAGATGCTCAGAGAGAGATTGATTATTGGAGATGTCATTATGAGGGTGTTGTTCTTGCAGCATAGAGGGTGCCTAGCTACACAACTTTGTAGAGATCCAGCAGGCTCCAGCGTTCTCAGAGTTGTGGTGTTAGAGCTCTTGGTTCCTCTCATAGGATAGATTCTGACATGCCAACCCCTTGTCCACCTCCTAGCGAGGGTGGGGGTAGCTCCTATTGACATATGTATCATGTACCATTTTTTTAGTGATTCCATTGTATATACTCTGAGTAGTACCATTTTTGTATCCCAACACACTGATATTTATTGATATATACATTGATTACCTTCTTTGATCAGACTTGCGACCATTCATTATACTAAGATATTTTGATTTATATGAGATGCAACTATTGTTTTTATATGATGTGCAATGGTTTACTTTACTATATGTATGATTCTACATGATTTGGTGGTTTATATGATGAGATTATATGCAATATGATTCTATTATGCAGACTCGTATATGGATGATTTACTTTTCTTATGATACTGACATGTCATGCAGGATGGTGTAAATAAAATGCATATTATATGAGATGCTTTATGGATGCATGTGATTTTATGTTTTATCATGTATGCAATTAGCATGTTTTTCTTTTTTGATGTACTTAATGGAATGAATGCAATCTATTATGCATAAAATATCTGAGTAATGCATGTGTTTAGTTAGAAAGAAGTTAGTTTGATAGATGTTATCTGAGATTGATCTAATAGAATGGAATGATAGAAAGGATGTTCTTTTTTCATTTTTGGATAGATATGATTTGATAGAAAGGATGAATGTCCCAATTCACTGCCCCTGTTTCCAATATTTGTCATCATTGCATCTTTTTTGTATTTTTTGATATTCTGAAAGAGCGTTGAATGATCCAGATCACATACCACCTGGATACTGCCATGACCTCTTGATAGCAGAAGGAGTAGAGAGATTGAATAGAAAGAGCCCCATAGTGCACCCAAATAGTGACCATCTGGGTTCAACTATGTTCCCTATTTGAAAAGAAAGAGAGCCAAAAGCACCCAGATATTGACCATCTAGATACCACTTGTCCTCTGAAATTAATCTAAAACAAAGAAACTAAGATAGAACTCCTATGCACCCAGAGTCCATTTGGATAACATTGTGAGCTCTTGATTTACAAAAGGGAAAGCCAAGCAAATAAGATAGAACTCCTATGCCCCTAGAGTCCATCTAGATAGCATCGTGAGCTCTTGTTTGCAACATAAAGGGAAAGACCATAGAAACCAAGATAGAACTCCAAAGCAACTCAGAGTCCATCTGCATAGTGCTGCGAGCTCTTGATTCTATAAACCAAGAAAGAAAAAATAAAAGAGAAGGAATGTTCAATTCTTTCCTAGGGTTAAGCTCAGATCGTGGAACTACACGGCTGCCAGATAAGTGATAGTGCCTACCGCATTTATTCTAAATCATCATGGCCCTAAAATTTAAGTGAACATTCAACACATAGCAATCAAAGAAAATAAATCATGATATATCATAGCTACTCTCCTCACATGGTGGATCTTGGAATAGTGTAAGAACATAGCCGTGAACTATAGACTGACATCTGACTGACTTGACTGACCTAGTCAACATTTTTGGATGGTTCCTCAATGTAGTCAGATTCTCTTTATTGGCTTGACTTTTTGGATAGGCTTGATTGGTTTGATTGCTTTGATCGTGTTGACAGCTGATTAAGCTGTGTCAAATGGGCCCAATGCTTGTTCACAAAGCTCATGATTATGACATTATTGATTAATTTGATTGTATTGATCATGTTGGAAGCTGATCAAGCTGTGTCAGCTGAGCCCAATGTTGGTTCGCAAAGCTCATGATTGTGACAGTATTGATAGTCTAGCTTGGTCGCCAGCTACTTGTTTGATTGAATTGATAGATTGATAAGCTGTGTTAGATGAGCCCAATGTTGATTCACAAAGCTCATGAATGTGACATTGATTGACTGGGCATGATTACCCCCTTGCTCTCTTGGTAACCGAGTTGGTTTTATTTCTTTGGATTTTGTAATTTTTTGAATGTTTTTGATGAAGATTGATTTTCTCTTGATTTTTGATCTCTTTAGGATTTTTGATGAGTTTTCTAATTTTTAGGGATTTTTCAGGACATTTGGAATTGCCCCATAGTCTGGTGGACCAATATGTAACCATGGGTAAGTGCTTGGTGCTCAGAGGGGATTGTGATTTTGGATATAGCTTGGGATAGTCAGTCTTGCATTTTGAAGTGTGCTTAAGCTTTTGGAGCTCATTTATGGTGAAGCTGGTTTGAACACTCAGTGCCTATTTTCTAGGTTTTCAACAAGGTACCTACTCAATAGCGCATTATTTCCAGGTTTTCATTGAGAGAGCGATTTTATTTCTCTTTAATTTTTTTCTTTTTTTTCTTTTTTGGTTGTCACCAAGGTGCCTGATTGCCAGGTTTTCACCAAGGTAACTTTTGTATTTTCTGATTTTTTTGGTATTTTCTGGATATGTAGATAGGTGCCTTAACCATAGAGACCTCAAGGGTAGAAACTCTTGAGGTGCATGTTGTTGATGTAGCCGGGGAGCTGATATCCTTCTGGTGTTGCTAGTATGAATGCCCCACTCTAAGTAGAGTTGATAATGACAAATGGTCCTAGCCAGTTAGGCTCAAACTTTCTGGGTTTGACTCGCTCTACTTGATTCTTCTAATTTTCCATGAGGACAAGGTCTCCTACCTCAAAAATTCATGGCTTCACCTTCTTGTGATAGTTCCTTCTAAGGCGATTCTGATAACCTTGTAAGTGGTCAAAGGCATGCTGCCTTCTTTCATCTAGTAACTCTAGTTCACTGAGCCTTGCTACTCTATAGTATTCATCTGAAACCAAGTTCTTCAATGATATCCTTAGGGATGGTATTTCCACTTTGAGGGGTAATACTGCTTCTGATCCATAGACTAGGGAGAAAGGAGTGGCTCATGTAGGTGTTCTCACACTAGTTCTATATGCCCATAGTGCAGGACTAAGCTGTAAATGCCAGTCTCACCCTGATTTGTTCACTATTTTCTTTAGGATTTTCAAGATTGTCTTGTTTGTAGCTTTGGCTTGGCCATTCCCTTGTGGGTAGTAAAATAAAGAGAACCCTTGTTTGATGTGGAACTATTCACATAGGTCTTCAACATCCTTGTTCTGGAAAGGTGTACCATGATCTGTCAGGATTGTTTGGGGGATCCTGTATCGACAAATAATGTGGTTAAGTATGAACATTGCTATTTGCTTTCCAGTGATGTAAGTGAGGGGAATTGCTTCCACCCACTTGGTGAAGTACTCCATTGCTGCTATGATGTACTTGTGTCCGTTTGCTAAAGAAGGTGTAATTTTTCCCACTAGGTCAAATATCCACATTGAAAATGGCAATGGTGATGTGATAGGATTTAGTTCCTGGGCTGGTGCATGGATGAGGTCTCCATGAATTTGACACTGTCTACACCTTTGAACATGTTTGTGTGCATCTTTCTCTATTGTGGGCCAATAGTATCCCATGCATATTATCTTCTTAGCTAAGCTGTTGCCACCTCCTTGGGTTCCACAATTTCCTTCATGTACCTCGTACAAAGCTTTCTAGGATTCCATGGAAGTGAGACATCATAGAAGCATTCCATCTAGACTTCATTTGTATAAAGTAGTTGAGAGGATGGTATACCTAGAGGCTTGGTAGATGAGGGATTTTATTTGGTTCCTAGACAAGTTAGGAGGTAAGACATTGTTTTGGAGATAGTTATAGACATCTTGGTACCATGGGGATTCAGGACCAACAAGGACACATGCTGATTCTATGATAGATGCCTGATGTGATGGCACCAAGAGTTTCTCCACTAGAAACTAGAATTTGGTTTCGTTACCTGGCATATCGATTAATGATGCTATGGTAGCCATTGCATCTGCAGCTTTGTTCTATGCTCTTGGGACTTGCTTGAAGAGAATCTAATGGAACTTGGTGTGCAGTCTTTCCTTCTATGCCCTGTATGGTATGAGCTTCTCATCTTTGGTCATATAATCATTGTTGACTTGACTAATGACCAACTGTGAATTGCCAAAGACTTTAAGGTTCTTGATTCTCCATTGAATTGCTATCTTTAGATTGATGACCAGTGCTTCATATTCTTCTATGTTTTTGGTGCATGGGAAGTTAAGTCTGAAAGACTTTGGAATTGTATCATGATCTAGAGTGATAAGCACTATCCCTATCCCCACACCATGGTTCATACACGATCCATCAAAATAAATTTTCCATACCTCGATCACCAGTTGTAGTGTCATGATAGATTTGTCAGGAAAGTTAGAAATAATAGGCTGGTGGTCTTGAATTGGTGCCTCTGCTAGTTGATCGGCGATCACTTGTCCTTTGATGGCCTTTGTATCTATGTACTCAATGTTTAACTCACTTAAGATCATTACCCACTTTGCCAGTCATTCGGTGAGCACTGCTTTTCATAGGAGGTACTTTAGAGGATCAATATGTGCGATCAATTTTGTTTGGTGACTCAACATATAATGTCTTAGCTTCTGGGAAGCAAAAACAACTGCCAGGCATGACTTCTCAATTGGCGTATATTTTAGCTCATATCCAACCAAAGTCCTACTTAGATGGTAGACGAACCTCTCTTTTCCTGCATCATCATGTTGTGCCAAGAGTACACCTAATGCTGATTTCACCGTTGAGATATATAGAAGAAATGGTCTACCTTGTACTGGTGGTACCAATATAGGAGACTTAAGGAGGTAGTTTTTGAATATCTAAAATGCCTATTCGCATTGCTCTGTCCATATGAACTTGATTTCTTTATGCAATAGATGTTGGAATGGGTGGCTCTTGTCTGCTAGTTGAGCTATGAAGCGTCTGATCGATTGGAGCCTTCCTTGTAACCCTCTTAGTTGTCTAAGGTTCGATGGTGGAGGCATGTCCAATATTTCTTTGACCTTTTCTGGGTCCACTTTGATTCCTCTATGTGATACTATGAACCCCAGTAATTTTCCTACTGTGACTCCGAATGCACACTTCTTTGGGTTTATATGGACTTTGAATTCTTGCATTCTATCAAAGATGGGTCCCAAAACATGTAGATGATCCTTTCAAAGTATTGACTTGGCTAGTATGTCATCCACATAGTCTTCCATTGTCTTGTGGATGAGATCATGAAATATAGTTGTCATAGCCCTTTGATATGTCACTCTAGCATTCTTTAGACCAAATGGTATGACATTTCAACAATATGTTCCCCAAGGACATGTGAAAGCTGTTTTGTGTTGGTCCTCTGGCGCGATCCTTATTTGATTGTAACCTGAAAATCCATCCATGAGTGATAGCATTTGATGTCCTGCCGTTAGATCTACTATCATATCAATGTTTGGTAAAGGAAAGTCATCCTTGGGACATGCTATGTTGAGATCCCTGAAGTTTGTGCAAATCTGTATCTGACCACTGTGCTTTGTAACTGGTACCAAATTAGATATCCAGTCCACATATGGTATAGGTTTGATGAATTTAGCATCCAGGAGATTTTTCAATTCTGCCTTGACTAGCAATGCAACATGGGGATGCATCTTTCTTAGCTTCTACTTGATAGGTTTGGTGTTGGGTAGCAATGGGAGATGGTGTAGCACTAGCTCTGGATCTAACCCTAGCATATCTGAGTAGGACCATGCAAAATTGATCATTCTTTCCTTGAAGAAACTGATGAACTATTCTCTCTCCTCAGGGGTGAGTGATTTTTCCAAGTATATGTTCTTTGGGTTCTTGTCATCTCCCAAGTTGACTTCCTCTATCTCTTCTGCTAGTAATGTTGATTTCTCCTTTGTCAAGGGGACGAGTTCCTTCTTTCCATCTTCTAGTGCCTCAGTGAGGTTTTCGATAGAAGATACGTCTTCTTTTAGCTTTTTATCTTTCTTTTGTTCTTTTTTATTTTATGGACTAGAAAGAGGAGCTTCCTCCCTAAAGTATGTTTCTCTGTCTAGGTTAATGGAGAATCCTGCCTTGTGATCTCCTGACGAAATGCCTTCCCTGAGTCCCATGAAATGAGCTATCACCTTGTCATTCTCAAAGACATCTAGATCAGGTGGTCCTTGTTGATCCCACTCTATAAGCTCAGGGTGTACAAAATAGACACTTTCATGACTGTTTGGCTCTGGCTGACTGAAAGGGACCGCTGATATGGTTCCTACAAAATTGGACTGTGATGTGGACACACCACTTGAGGTTTGATAGATGACATGTTTGTCTATGCAGGGTTGTTTGGTAATGGTCAGCTGGTCAAATAGGTCTTCTAGATTTATAATAATGTCTGACCGAGGGGAATAATATGGGATTGACGGTTCAGAGTCGTGAAGGGATCTCCACTCATACTCGTGGGAGTCAGTCTCAATAGAATGCTCGTCTGATGTCTCACTTCCTTGGTTATCATTAATTTCTATGTGTAGGTTTATTTAGGGATTGTGTGGTTCCCTCTTTGGCGGGCAACAAATGTGATAATATGTTGCTTATTAAGACATGTTCTAAGTTGCGCCCCCGGTGCATCTCAACTATTTGATCCTGATTAACTTGAATGTCTTGGATTACAGGACTGGTGCTTTGTTTTCCATAGCCCAAACCTCTCATGTTCCTCTAGGTTGGGGGGAGAAACAATTCAAATATGCCTTGTTGTCTTGCCCCCAGCCCAGTTGTACCATCTTACCCAAATCTTTGTATCATTGTGTAACCATTACCATAGTTTGACAAGGGTAGTGGTTTTCAGATTGTCTCAGGGGTATCTTGGTATAACCAGGTATTGATGTCTTGTTCAAAAGGATTTTCTTCTGCTATGTCTCCCCATCGCACAAAGGTTGTGGGTGGACATCTGAATAGCATAGGCTGCAGAGTTTCTATTGCAATAACAGGTTGTGGCATGCCATGAGTTCTTGGGCTTTGAGGCATGTGTGTGATGGTAAAAGCCTCTTCATATTTGTATTCACCATAGCCCTTGTCCATGATGGATATCTTTCCTAATTTTATCATTAAGTTTTGAATCCATTGAGGAGGGAATACTTGCATCCTGGTTAATGACTATCTTTCCTGCTGCCCGTGTGACATCCTTGGGATTTGAATCTAAAGAGGATAGGATGCTTGCATCTTGGTTTCATGGTACCTAGTTATCAGTGCTGATCTGGACCACATTACAATTTGGAATAGATTGGGATCTCCCTCTATGATGATCTCCTCTCCCTGGTGTGGGAACTTGATGCATTGATGGTATGTTAAAGGTATAGCTTGCATTTCATGTATCCAAGGTCTCCCTAGTATCATGTTGTATCCCAACTCAAGGTCTAAGATTTGGAAGGGAGTGTTTTTTACCACAAGACCAATACAAATAGGTAGAATGATAATACCTTTAGAGGACCTTTCCTCTTCATCATAAGCTCTGATATTTATCCTCCTTGTGACATCAATGATTGATTCTGAATATCATAGTTTCTTGATTAACTTTAGAGTACAAATGTTTAACCCAACTCCACCATCAACAAGGACCCTATGGATAGCGCTTTTGTGGACCTGGACAAGTAAGTGTAGAGGATCATTATGTAGGGGTTTATGCGGTAGCACATCACAGTTTGTGAATGTGGCATGTTTGTTAGCAGCTATATGGTTGACCATTATTTGGAAACTCTCAGGTGTTATGTCCCTTGGGACAACTGCATTCTGAAGAGCTTGGTCAAGTGCTAGTTTATGTTGTGGAGATATGTACAATAGGTCAAACATGGAGATTTGGGTAGGTGTGCACTTTAGTTGGTCCAATATTCTTGTTTGTGGATCTAAGTTTTCTTTAGGATTGGCAGACACAGTAGGTGAGGATTGTAATCCTTGCAAGATGACTCTAGCATGACGCGTTGTTATAGAACAATTGTTACCTTGGTCTTTGATAGTGATTGTAGCCACATGGCTATCTAAAGGATTGAGGCAATTGATAACATTATCATTGTTGGCATATGTATAGTTAACTTGTTTTGTTTTTCCACCAGACCCAGAGGCTTTTCCCTTGTTGTGATCACAAAAGGTATTGTTGAAAATAGTGTGATTAGTTGTGCCTTTGGTTTGAGTATTTGTCACATTGATGACCCCTGTGTCAATCAGATCTTGGGTAGCATGTTTCAATCAGTAGCAGTTGGCTATTTTATGCCCTTTCACCCGATGAAACTCATAGAAATATTTGTCATTATACTACCTTGGTTTGTTTTCATCTTGTTTGAAGTCTCTAATTTCGGGGAGAGTGATAGTGTTTGATTGTATCAACTTGCGTAAAGTTGATTCTATCGGCTCTCCCAATGGTGTGAAATCTCATTGCTGGAATTGAAACTATGGTTTGCATTGATTCTATTGTTGACTATTTGACACAGCAGCCGCTTGTACAGGGGGAGGTTGATTTTGGGTGTATTCTTTTTGAGTGGGCCCTATGGGTTTTTGGTTTGCCACAGGTGCGCCTTGCAGTGACACCTTGGTTTGTGCATAGTTGACTGTCTTCACATCAATGACACCATCGCTAGTGACATTTTTGTTTTTGTTCCACCACTTAGCTTTGTCCGTTGCATTTTTGTTCATATTCATTTGTGTGGGATCTGCAAGGATTCCTCGTTTGAATAAGTTCTTCTCACAACAAACTCCTCTTTCGATGAGTTATATAAAGTTTGGAGCTAACTGTAACTCTGTTGTAATGACATGTCTGGAATTAGATTGTCAACAAACATGACTATTAAGTCTTGTTTGGGCACATCATATGTTATGCAGTTTGTCGTATTCCTCCATCTCTGTAGGAATTTCACAAAAGACTCCCCATCCTTCTGTTTAATGTCGCAAAGGTCCTTGATGCTAACCTTGTGCTCGATGTTATGATGGAAGTGAGCTATGAACTTTTTAGCCAATTCTCCCCAAGACTGAATGCCATGAGGTAGATGTGAGAACCATTCCATTGCTGGTCCAGCCAAACTTTATGGGAATAGTCGCATTAGATATATCTCATCATGAGCGACTTTGACGCAACTATAAAAAAACTCTTGGATATGTTCAATAGGGTTGGTACTACCCCTATATTTGTCAAATTTCGGTACCGAGAAGTGATTTGGGAATGGAGACATGTGAAGAGAATGGTCAAAGGGGTATGGGTATAAATCCTCTGCGGTATAGGATTTAGTTTGCCCCTGATTTTGCATATCCATCATTTGGTTTTGAAGAGTTTGCATTTGTTTCATTAACATGTCTGTTTGATATTAAGGCTGGTGTGTGTGGACATTCCTTTGTGCTGTGGTGGGTATGAGGCCACGCCTCTGTGTCCCTTGACTAGGAACATAGGATTTCATCCTAGGGACTTGATATTGATTCCCCACTGAGTGATTTGTAATTGGAGGGACATGAGTAGCCCATGGTGGGTTTTGATGTGTTTTCTATTGTGATTGAAACTGGGGTTGATACTGCTGGGGTTGGTATTGTTGCTACTAAGGTTGGGGTTGAAACTGTGGTTGTTTTCGCTGAGGTTAGATTTGAGGCAACTGAAGCTAGGGTTGCTATTGCTGGGGTTGAAACTGAGGTAACTGAAGCTGGGTTTATTGTTGCTGGGGTTGAAACTAAGGCAACTAAAGCTGGGGTTGTTGTTCCAGGGTTGGATTTGAGGCAATTGAAGCTGGGGTTGTTGTTGCAGAGGTTGAATTGATGTCAGAATGGGAAAAGGTGTAGCCTTGGGTAGGCCTTGACCGTAAGTTGTTCTTGCATAGATGGATCCCTATGGGCATGAGGTGTTGATCCCAAGACTAGTGTGAATTGACTGTAGCAGTGGCATAGCATCCTCCCAGCCCGTGCTCAAAAAGGTAGCTTTGGAACAAGGCATGAACTATTTTACAAGATGCCTCAAAGAGATGTCGTCTCATGAAATGCGATGATTGCAGGATGTGCTCGAAATGTATTTGTTGATAAGGCTGTAGAAAATAGAACTTTGCAAATACATTTGGTAGGTGGAAATTCAAATCTTCCAACTGTTGCCACTTCCCCAGGATGTGTGGAGTGTTCTTTGTATGTGCTGCGCATAAGTTAAAGGCAAAAAATGCCAAAGAGAACCAATGCATGTGATTAAGAGAGGAAGTCAAAACTTTTAAAATGACAAATGTATAAACAAGGGAGCTAGCGCAGACATGTGGGGAGACATCCCAAACTCTAAAGCAAATGTAATCTGCAGGTGTAAAGCTAACTCCACAACCTCTACCATTATGTTGTCATGCCAAACAACAGGGGAAAGCAGCATGTGAGTTTGATTGAAGCTTGCACAAGGCAGGAAGGTGTAGTGCAAGGTGAAAATATAGTGCAATAAATAATGAATCTGCCAGAAACCTCACACACTAGTTTGGGAGGATGTAACCAGTGTGGAGGATAGAGTTCAAGCAATGCAATCGGCAAGTATGATGTCATTTCCCTGCGCAGATTTGGGAGAAGAGCTAAGTTTTAAAAGGTACTTTGCATAGACCAACATGGATTAAGGCACAAGGAGGCTGATTATATTGCACAGGTTTAAGTGTTTTATCCCACATGCATGGGTCAGCATAACATCTAAATGTTTAAATATGTTGGCACTTATATGTTATGTAAAGAAAGAAAGGAAAGAGGTTCTATGGCAGGCCCTTAGACTGGACATTTCAGAGGGCGGTGGGCCCCAAATATTTTGATGTAAAATGCATAAATCTTTAAAAGAACTCTCAAGAACATTATCCCACATGTATCCCTCAATGGGGTTTCAAATACTTTATAAGAAAAACCCCTCAATATGTAATTTGAAGAAGAAAGTGGAGATTATGGGTGCACGCGCAAGAGCTAGGGGCTTGCCTTGAAAACTATGCTTGAGGAGAAGACATCCAAATTTTGGCAGGGCCCATAGTGATGATGTGGCAGATGACTGGGCTTAAGAGGATGCATGTTTGGGCATGAATCTCGAGGTGGCCAAAATTGACAAATGGCTTAATGGCTTAGTGAGAAAGTTGCAAGGAAGATAAGCTTAAGCCATTGATCCACATGGCACAAATGACAAGTGGCACCCAGTGGATCAGTCAACAAATTAGAAGATGCCATGTGGCACCTAGTAGGTGCCAAGTGGCACAAGTCAAATGCAATTCAGAGGCACCAATCAAAAATTGACACGTGGTGCCAAGTGGACCTGTGGACCAATCAGAGGGTGACACTTGCCGCATTCTGGTGAGATGTGTAGCTTCCAAATATTTTTAAATTTAAATTCATTTTATCAAATGGGTTAACTAATGTGCAAGTTCTAGGAAGATCAAAGGTTGACTTAATGACTTAATGGAAAGATGGTCTCCATCTACCCATTAAGCCATTAAGCCCAAGTCACAAGTGTCACATTCTGGTGCATTCTGAGAAAATAATGAATTAATTGAAATATTTGATTAAATCCATCACAAATGGCAAAGGATTAAAAAGTGAGCAGCTTCAACAAGATCCAAGGGCTAACTTAATGGCTTAATGGAAAGATGCTCACCATCTAACCACTAACCTATTAAGCCTAGGTGACAAGTGTCACAATGAGACAAAATCTGGAAAATGGGAAATATTAAAGTTTAATTTGTCTCATTTAAATAGTTCAACTATTGAAAAATAATTAAATTCAAATGCAAATATTTCAAATTTTAAATGAAAATCTGCACGGGAAAGCAAACTTGAATTAAAGTTTCAGAGGGCAAATCTTGTCCAAACTATGGAGTATTATATGTTGCTGGAAAGGTCTCGAAAAGGAGATCATGATTTTGCAGACCAATTGAGGGAAAATCAAATTAGATGTTTGTAGTTGTAGATATTTTCTAGGGACAGACAGGTGTTGGTGACTGGGTTGTTTTTCCTTTCTCCTATATCTAGTTTTTTCTCCATTGTAACAAAGGATGTTGAAATTTATGCTGCTGGGCAGTATTCAGGCTTTGGAGTCTTATTTCTTTGTGTTCTTTATTTTGCAAATGTACAGTTTTAGATGAATTTTAATGAGGAATGATGGAATCCCTATTCAAGTATCTGTCTGATGTCCTTATATGCTTGGTTTTAATTCTTGTTCATTAATCTGTAAGGCATGTTAATGCACTAGTTACAAGGTAGCTGTGGTTTTGTTTTTTGAGTTTCTTTCAAAGAGAGATTAAATCTTGAATGCAATTTTTGAGAGTTTAGGATCAACACATAAATTTGATGTCCAGATATTGAAATGAGAAGAATGGATTGTAAGGCATTTCATTCGGGTTCTTTGAGTTTGAAGTTGGGGTTTTCTGGGAATGCATATTTGTTTGACTCTGATGCCCAATAGATAAGGCACTGGTCCTTTGCTGGTTATGCAGTTTCATCATCAAATCATTAAATTCAAACCATTTCCCCTTTTCTGTTTAAGAGTATAATTTGTTTGTAAAGTGCATTGAATAGTGCTAATGCTTTTGGTGATTTCTTATAGAAGTGAATCTGATAGGTTAGCCTGCCTGAGCCTCCGGGTTCGAAGAGAAGAAGGGTGAATATCCTTGTCACATTGGCCATTTTCCTAGTTCTTAGCAGATCATGTAGGTGGGATCCTACATAAGATTGGTTGAGTTGAACTCCCATATCTTATAAGTCTGAGAACTATCCACTGATTTTCATGTCTGCATAAAAGGTTTTAGTGAGAAAGTTTTTATGTATGCATATTTAGTATGTTTTAGGTGCACCCGCCTGAGTGTGTGGAACTCGAAGTAGAAGGAGGATCAAATCCTCATCAATTAGCATTTTCTTTCCCCTCAATTTGTATGAAGAAGCAGATTCATGTGAGTTGGACTAAAATACCCAAGTCTAGTTTGCATATTCTCTTTTAGAACTAAAGGATACAATAAAAAGTGCTAACAGGTGGGATGGAAGGCATAGCATGAGAGCTTGATTGTCCTGGCCATGAGACCAAAGGTGGGGGCATACTAGTGACCATGGGTGCACTTAGTTGCGATCCTGTCATGCCTTGAGTAGATGATGTGTTGGCCTGGGTTGGGTCATTGGTTTGATTGGATATAGTCTACGTCAATGTGGTTAAAAACAATGGTGGAAAGATTGGAGACACAACAGGTAGCATTTTAGGAGTTTGAGTAGTGTTGTGACCTGCAAGAGGGTTTTCAGACCATATAGTGGATACACTGAATTCAGCGGGGAGTTTGACTCCCTTCTTTATTAGCATGGCCAAGTAACATTAAAGGTTCCTCTCTACAACAACATCAAATACTTTCATGGAGTAAGCATCTTGCTCCACATCTTCAATTTCTTCTTCTTTTATATCTTGGAAAAAGGCTGCCCCACGGGGTTGTTCAATAAATAGAGTAGAACTGGTGTTCATGAAGGGATCATTCTCTTGCTCTGTTTCCCAACTGGGGAAATGGTTGATATATGACTCATCAAGTTGAGTTCTAGCCTTAAACCTTATGTAAGGTCCTCCATGAGGTGTTTGAGACATAGTGCGGTCCAGGTTTTGTAACTAAAACAAGTGATATAAAAAAAACAAAGAAGAAGATCCTTTCTGAGGAAGTCCAAGTTATGTTTTGGACAAGGGTAATTCTAAGGATAGATTTTGATATAACTTGATCTAAAAGTGGTGATGATAAAAATATAAGATTTGTTGACCTTTTCCTTGGACAAAGTCACTTTGATAAAGATGATGATGTTTGATATGATGCGATCAAAGTATTTCTAGTCTGAACTTTTGAACTAACAATGTTTTTGACAATAATCATGCTTTATAGAGAAAGGGTAATCTTTAATGTTTAGAGATTCACACAATTTTCTTCACATTTTCCTGGGATAGACACTAGTTTTGGACACCAAATGAAGAATTCTTTCAAGGTTTTAGGTCAAAATAGGAATATAGTATATCTGGTCAATTGCGGTATAATTTCACCAATTGCGATAAAATAACTGGTTGATTGCAGTAGTTTATCACCGATTGTGGTAATAAACATGATGATTATGGCAATAAACAAGTCAACTATAGCAAACTTCCTTCAATTGCAGCATAATGCAGGCAATTGCGGTAAATGAGGAACAATCTAAAAAAGACTAGAGGATAAGTATCATTGCTTGATAATTTTGAACTTTTTGGAACAATGCTTCTGATTTGCAAGACAGTTGATGTTGAAAACCCTATAATTTAACACATTTTGACTTGTTTTGACAGTTTGGATGTTTTGTTTTGCATTTTCAGAAACTGATCAAAGGACCAAGCACAATAGACACTATGTTTTGAAAAATGAAGACTTAAATTGTGTATGTTCTACAACTTTTTCAAGTTACAAGGTTATCACGAGGTCTCAACAATGAACAATCAGATTAATCTAGGTCAATGGCTTCAGAATACAATGTTATATGCCCAATTCTTGAATGTCCATTAGCTCAGACAACAAATGTCATGCTACTAGGACATGAAGGTCCATGACGTAGGTGCCCATGTTTTTATCATTTCTAGGTATTGTTGTCGTGAAGTGAAGATCTCTTTCACTACACAAATAACACAGGACACATATGTTGGGAATCTTGGGCAGAAATTCTACAACCCCTTGCACTATAATAAGGTATCTTCTCAGAGGTAAAATGGGTTGGCCTCTAATTAATCAAGCTTGTAGTAAGGGTCTGTGGCATTTCTCCAATCGGTTTGTACGTGCATGACTCACTTAAGAACCTAGTTGACCATGCTATCTCCTTAGGGATATTCACCTGATCCAGACTCTTATCAACATGCCTCGCCCAAGCTTAGCTAGATAAGATGAAACTTTAGTTCATGCCTTGTTTATATACCGATTGGAAGGATTACCGGTTTAAGGTCATCCTTTAAGGAAGAAGCGCATTCCCCAGACAGGCCTTTCTAAAAATGTAAAGGTTTGTAATCTAACAATTTGTGCAAATGCACCCAAAACTCAAGACACAAGGTAAATTGATTAAGCTCCAAAGTTTAAAGTGTGAACTAAGCTACACCACCATATAAGCACCAATGTTCAATTTTAAGCCCAAAAGTAGGTGTTGATTGCTTGT
>MU227131.1:67334-92543 GCA_018584345.1 Thuja plicata
AAACATTTGAAGTGTGGCCTGGTTTTCCATAGTGATTTCATGACTGCTTCTTTATTCTTGGATTTGTGTAGACATTTTTCTTATCATCTCAGTTTGATGATTCTCCATGCTCGGTATACCCTAGACTAGTATTGTTGTTAAGTCTTCTTTGTCTATTCGGAAAATCATCCATTCTTTTTGTACTCTCTTCATCTTTCTTCATCATATCATTATGTTGCTATTGAATCCTTACTTCATGCTTTAGTTTCTCATTTTCTTATCATAGTTCACCAATAGCTTCCAATTTCCCATTGAGTTCTATGTTTATTTGATTGGCCTCATGACTCATAAGAACTATTTGATTGGTGATCTCATGATGATGTTCAGTAAGTCTAAGTATCTCAGTTTCTCTCTCTTGTAGCTTCTCATTGATCTTCCTCCTATCATCAATAGCTAATGATCCTTCTTGTTTATCTTGTCTAGCATTATTCATAACATCAATCATCCTTACCATCTGTGTCTCATGACTGATTTGTAGTACCTCTACTTTTTCTTGCAAATGTTGATTGATTTCATTGAGAGTTGTGATGCTTCCTTCTGATGTGTGTGATGTATTGCTAGATGTAGATCCTGATGACTCAAACAAATTAGGTATCTCTTCTTCATGATAGTCTATTTCATTAAAGCGAGATTCCATAACTTTTCTTTCATCTAGTAGCTCTCTCATCTTGATTCTTTCTTCTTTGTATTGCTCATAGAAGATCTATATCTGCAACTTTTGATTTTCAATATTCTTATCAAGCTTATACCTTTCCATTGTATGATCTTTTCTCTCAAGTGATTTAAAATTTTTCAAATAAGATATCTAGATCTAATACCAATTGTTGGAATAATGGTGGTGTGTACTGAGAGGGGAGGGGTGAATCAATACCTATAAAACTTTTTTATCAATTAACCCTTAGTAATATTTTCTTGCATTACTGACCATATTGATTTTCTACCTTATGCACATAATATCAAAAAATAAACTTAATTTGTATGTAAAAATTCATACAAACATTTATGAAAAGTAGCTACACATGACACAAGAATTGGTAATGCAAAAAACCCCTGTTAAAAGGTAAAAACTACGGTGGGGATGAAACCCACAAAGCTAAACTATCTGTAGAATGGAAGGTGTTAGTTAAGGCTACAAGTGTGATCCCTTATGATGATCTTACCGTATTAGGAGTAACATTTTAGACTAGTTAGGTCTACTCACTTAAGATATTTTAACAAAACTGTTAAGTGTGCACTCGGTTAAGAAATTTCCAATAATAATGTTAAGTCCACCTTTTTAAAGTATTTCTTCTATTTGCTACAATTGTTAAAGAGTAGTCAAAAATACTTGTTGACCTGATGGTATGCAATCTTGAATTGCTGAATACAGATCCTTTAAGGCCACAATGTATATGTATCACCTATAGTGATTGATTAATATCTTTGTTCTACTCGGTAGCCTTGAATCTTGTTCTTCATAACTAAATTCTTTCTTTTGTGTCCTTCTACATGAAACTCTCTATCTGATTCATAGATATCCGTTGTGGCTACAGTATGTTAGATTAAATAAGAGGGGGGTTAATCAGTGGCCTAAAAACTATTCCAATAAATCAACCCAAAAACTTATTACCACAATATTAAGCCTCTAGTTATATTTAGTCCTACAAGATGAATGCCTTCAAACAATCTCAACAAATAACTACTGCTCGAAGTTCACTATTAAACCTTATTCTTACTGTTTACTGATTAGCATTCTTTCATTTACCAAAAAATAGTAAATTGCTTAGTGTATACCGTTCAATCTAGAATTAGTTATATGTAATGCAAAACACTAAAGTAATGACTCATAAACACATTGACACATTGATTTTTAACGTGTAAACCCTATTAAGGGAAAAACCCCTTGGGATCGGTAACCCAAAATTTTCACTCTTCTTAAGTGAGCTTGGTGAAGAGCCAATGATGTTAAAGGTTATAAACACACTGTTAGGTGTGACATTGTTAGAGGAAATAAATAGAATAGTTTGTCACGTTCTATGACCAAAACCTGGTTTGTCAAATGCTATTTGGCATCTCATGCTATCTTCGTGATCAAACTTTTTGATACTCCTTGGGATGTATCTCAATATAGAAAGGATTGTTAATTCCTTCTTGGTTAAGAGACTTTCTGAATCAGTGGTTAAATTCAAACAATAAATGATCTGTTCACACATACAACTATACTTTGCATATTTTTAGATCTATTATAAGGTCATAATACCTTTATGATCAATGCATCTTTTCAATACCTTTGCTCCACTTCTTTCTATTCGGTGATGTTGTGCTTCTCTGTTGCTCAATATCCGCAAAAATCTTTAGCTCTTTCCTCATCTTGATTTATCAGGACTGTATAAAGTTGTTCTTCATCAGCTTCTCTTTAGCATCCTCTTTCTCTTTTCACATAGCTAATTCATAATGAATTAGATTTTCTCTTTATAGACATGATATCACCGTTTCTAAGTATTTTACTTTCTTTTTCTTTGCGTGATCCACAATTCTAGCCAATATTGATTTATAGCATTTACTCCTATTTTATCTCATAGATCTCTTCTTGCCAACTGTAATAAAACATCTTTAAATATTTTACTTATCTTTGGATTTAACTTGTCGATGAAAACAATGTTAGCAACCAGTTCACTCTATCTTTATCTCTTCCTAGCTAAGTATTTTTTCATTTCTAAACTTCATTTCTTTTCAGTGTTTAACTCTTTGATAGCTTTGGTCAACACTTCAACTCTCCTAGGGCATCTCTCTCAGGGTTGTCTGTCCATTGGGGTTGTCTGTCCGTCAAGCATCACTGTGAAGTTCTACTCATCGGTAATTCTTGTTGGGTTTCCTAATCTGGCAACACTATGAATTTACTTTTGGGTTTCTCTATCTATTAGGTTCCACTAACTGTCAGTGTTTGTAGTCACTTAGTGAATACTGATCTTTTATGAATTACTATAAGAATAATCTTTATCTTTCTGATTCTCTAAAGTATTTGACACTTTGTATATAACCAATCATACTATATCAAGTTGACATTAATGACAATACAATCCATTTACTAATTTAATGTCTTGTATTATCCTTCTACATTTTAGTGATCAACTTAACAGCTTCAAACATTAAATCAGTTATGGTTCATCAATCTCTCCCTTTGGCATTGATGGAAACACACTACATTATCGCACTTTCTTAATCAATGGTCAAATTGAAACACAAAATGATCTGTTCACAAATAAAACTATACTTTGCATATTTTTAGATCTATTATAAGCTCATAATACCTTTCTAATCAATGTGTCTTTTCAATACCTTTTCTCCACTTCTTTTTGCTCGGTGATGTTGTGCTTCTCTGTTGCTCAATGTCCGCCGAGATCTTTAGCTCTTTCCTCATCTTGATTGATCGGGACTGAATAAAGTTGTTCTTCATCAGTTTCTCTTTAGCATCCTCTTTCTCTATTCACACCCCTAATTTATAATGAATTATATTGTCTCTTTATAGACATGATATCACCGTTTCTAATTCTTTGACTTTCTTGTTCTTTCTGTGATCCACAATTCAAGCCAATCTTGATTTAAAGCATTTACTCTTGTTTTATCTTGTAGATATCTTCTTCCCAACTGTAATAAAACATCTTTAAATCTTTTACTTATCTTTGGCTTTAACTTGTCGATGAAAACAATGTTAACAACTAGTTATCTCTATCTTTAGGTCTTCCCAACTAAGTATTTTGTCATTTCTAGACTTCCTTTATTTTTGGTGTTTAACTCTTTGATAGCTTTGGTCAACACTTCAGCTCTCCTCAGGCATCTCTCTCAGGGTTGTCTATCCATCAGGGTTGTATGTCTGTCAAGCATCACTGTGAATTTTTTCTTGTCGGTAATGCTTGTGATTCTTCTCGTTGGTAATTATTGTTAGGTTTTTTTCTCAGGAAACTTTGTGACTTTACTTTCAGGTTTCTCTATCCATCAGGTTCCACTATCTGTCAGTGTTTGTAGTCACTTACTGAATACTGATCTTTTATGCATTATTGAAAGCATAATCTTTATCTTTCTAATTCTCTGAAGTCTTTGACACTTTGTATATAAACAATCATATTATATCAAGTTGACATTAATAATAATACAATCTGTTAACTTATTTAATGTCTTGCATTATCTTTTTGCATTTCGGTGATCAACTTAATGACTTCAAACATTCAATTAGTTATGGTTCATCAATCTCTCCCTTTGGCATTGATGGAAACACACTACACTATCACACTATATTATTTCTAATACAATATAAAATATATCAAGTTTTAATTTCATCAATCTCTCTCATATAGATTTTTTTCTATAACCAATACAAATGTCTTGCTCTCGGTAAGCTCATATAGCTTAGATTTGTTTCTTGCAGAGTGTCTTCTTCAATCTTCAATCCCTTTACTGGATAGATGTATCATCTTCTGATTCTATTTCTGATATGTGCTCTACCTTGACTAGTCATCTCCTTGATCATCTCTTTTTCCTTTGACAACAATCTCTCCTTTAGTATGTATTCTCTCCCTCATGTTACTTCTCTCCCTTTAATGGATATTTTATATGTAATCTCTCCCTTTGGATAATGATTAACTCTCCCTTTGAATTATTAGGAACTTCTCTCCATAGATAATGAATGGATAATTATATAATCTCTCCCTTTGACAACAATGCCAAACAATTCTTCCATCCTTTTTATAACATACTCCTTAAATTTCCCTATACAGCAGCAATATAGGAGCTCTGGTTTTCGGTGTAGGTATGTACCTTGCTGTGTCTAGATGTATCTCTGCAGTTCATTTTTCTTGCTTGCATCAACATGAATGATCTTCTGATAGTGTGTAGGCTGATGTAGCCTCCTAGTTAGCTTACTGACCGATAGACAAGGGTTGGACCCCTAGTCTCTGTCTCAGGTACTCAAATGTATCTTTTGGTAATGGCTTGTTAAATATGTCAAATCATTGTTTCTTGGATTGAACATATTCTAGTATCACATCTTTTCCTTGCACTTGTTATCTTAAGTAATGATACTTGATAGCAATATTCTTAGTCTTAGCATGCATGACTGTATTCTTAGAGATATTAATTGCACTGGCATTTTCATAGTAGATAATTAGTGGTTCAAGAATCTTCATATTCATACCTTCTAGTAATTGTTTGATCCATGCAATATTAGAGAAATTTTTAGCAGCATCCACATATTCTACTTCTACAGTAGACTCTGAGATGCATCCTTGCTTCTTACTAATCCATGTGACAAGTCTATCACCCATGAAGAATGCTCCTCCAGTTGTGCTCTTTTGGTTATCTATGTTTCCAGCCCAATCAGCATATGTATAGAATTGAAGCTCAAATTTTCCTTCTCTTTTATTCCATAAGCCATTGTCCTTGGTGTTCTTTAGATATCTCAAAATTTCCTTGACAACAATCATGTGTGATTCCTTGGGATTAGAAGAGAATCTTGCAACTATTCCAACTGCATGTGCTATATCTGGTCTGGTATGAACAACATACATTAGTTTGTTAATAATTGATCTATACAAGGTCTGATTTACCTCATTGATTTGTCTTCTTTTTTCAGCTTACAGCTAGTTGCCATAGGTGTTCCAGGTATGTGCAAGATCATGGTATGCCAAACATGTCCTTAAGTGGCAATACAAATTCAAAAAATCAGGGTTAGAAAATTTCACATAAAAATTTGAACAAGTTATCAATCTTATATCAAAAGTATGTAAGAAGAGAATCTATAGAAAATTGAATGTAGTTTCTAAGATACTAGCCCTTTTTTCAAAAAAAAAAATCTATATGGAAAAAATTTCAAATTTATGAAAATTTCAGGAAAAAGATAAGAAGTAGGTGTATGTCTGAACACATTAAACACAATCAAATGATAATATTTTTTTAGAAGATTCTAGATATAAGTAGTAGACTCATGTTCAGATGTGACACATTTTTTTGTAATTTTTTTCCAAGTAAATAATTAATTATGATTTTTCTACTACAACTTTTCTAGAATATACAAAATCTCATGTCTAACCACCTTAACTTTGTCTAACCTTTATCAAATTGAAAACTTTTAATTTTTTTAATTGTATTTGAAAGTTATATTTATTTTTCAATCAGTGCATCAACCAGGCCTAAAAAAATTAGAAGTAGGTGTATGTTTGACCACCTTAAAGACAATCAGATGATAATATTTTTTATAAGATCCTAGTTATAAGTAGTAGACTCGTGTCCAGATGTGAAACATATTTTTTTGTAATTTTTTTCTGACTAAATAATTAATTATGATTTTTCTTCTAAAATATTTCCAAAATATAAAAGCTCACATGACTGACCACCTTAACTTAGTCTAAACTTCATCAATTTAATTTTTCTTTTCTTTTTTTCTTGTGGTAGGTGAAGCATATAATGTGAACTATGTTGAATATTTTAAAAAAATGTTATACCATTTGAAATTTATAGTTTTTTTTCAATCAGTCTACCAATCAGGATTTCTTTTCACATCACCACTTTTTGGCATATCATGATCCTGCACATACCCTTCCAACTGGCTTGGAATCTTCAATATTGAATATCTTCAGCACTTCCTTGATGTATTTGGATTGAATGATATATATATGCCTGCATCTTGTTGAAGAATATGTAGACCAAGAAAGAATTTGATCTCCCCAAATATAGACATTTCAAACTCTTTGCTCATTTCATTAGCAAAGGATTTATATAACATTTCATTCCCCGCAAATATGATATCATCAACAAATATTTTAAAAACCATAATATTACCATCGATATCTTCTTTTAAGTACAGATTTCTATTTTCACTTGTTCTTACAAATTTAATGCTTATGAGATAGGAGTGAAGTCTTTTATACTAGGATCTTGGAACTTGTTTCAATTCATACAAGGCTTTATGTAGTCTAAATACCATGTTTCTCTTGTCTAGATCAACAAACCCTTTTGGTTGTTCAATGTATACTTTTTCTTCTAGTATTCCATTTAGGAATGCAGATTTGACATCCATCTGGTATACCTTGACTCCTTTAAATGCAGCATAAGAAAGTAAGATTCTAGCTCCTTTTAGTCCAGCAATGGGTGCAAAGGTTTTACCATAATCAATACCTTCTTCTTGTGCATACCCCTTGCATACTAATGTTTCTTTATTTCTTGTGACTTCTCCATTCTCATTCAACTTGTTTATGAATATCCATTTGGTACCGATGATATTATTGTCAGCTGGTCTTGTTACTAGTGTCCATGTACTATTCTTTTCAAACTGTTCTATTTCTTCATTCATATCACTGGCCCATTCCTCATTTTCAAGTGCAATATTAACAAATTTGGGCTCAAAATCACAAAGTAAACATCTAGTGTTTAGTGACTTACTTCTTGTTCTTATTCCAACCTTCTTGTCTCCTATGATCAGATTCTGTGGATGATGTCTCCTTTCATACTTGGCAAGTTTTAGTTCAGCTCTTTGTTCATTATTCTGACCATCATCTTGACCTTTGTTCTGATCTCCATCACTCAAAACATCATTTTGAGGATTTTCCTAATTTTCGGTAATTGCATCCTGATGCTTGGGTGTAATGTTCTATTTCTCAGGAGGGATACACTGTTTCATGGGTAGAGTGCGAGGTTCTTCAATGTAAACAAACATGTTTTAGTCTTCTAGTTCTTTTCTTCTTTTCTTATCATTCTTTTCTTCAAATTCATCTATTTTTACGTTTGCACTTGCAATGATCTTGGTAGAGGACTTGTTAAGACATTTATAAGCCTTTCTTTTGGTAGAATACCCTAGAAGATACCTTCTTCACTATTGGATTCAAACTTTCCATTTATTTCATCTTTCAAAATATAACATTGACTACCAAAGATTCTGAAGTAACTTACATTGGGTGTGTAACAATACCAAAGCTCATAGGGTGTCTTTTTTGTGTCCTTCTTCAATTGTGCTCTATGTAATGTGTAGATGATAGTACTACCAGCTTCCCTCTAGAAATTTTGAGTGATGATTTTCTCAATCATCAGTGTTCTTGCACAATCAACAATGGATATGTTTCTCCTTTCAGCAATTCCATTTTTCTATGGTGTTCTTGGTGCATAAACCTATCTTTTAAATCCATTCTTATTGCAATAGTTAGTGAATTCATCAGATACAAATTCCCCTCCTCTATATGATCTTAAGCATATCAATTCCTTAACACTTTATTTTTCTACCATAGCCTTATACCATTTAAACCTCTTGAATGCTTCTGATTTATCTTTTAAGAACATAACTATCATCATTCTAGAATAATGATCTATAAAGAGAATGAAATACCTATCACCATAGTAAATCTTTTTCCTAATGGGTCCAAACAAATAAGTATTGACTAATTCCATAATAGCATTAGATGTATGGGCTTTACTCTTGAAACTAGACTCTATCATTTTACCTTTTTGACAATTCTTGCATATGATATGATTGGGCTTTGACATGCTTGGTAAGCCTCTTACGCTTCTTTATTGCTTATCTTTATCATGTTGTCAAAATTCACATGGCATATTATTTTATGCCACAACCATATGTCTTCACTTCTAGCCATTAAACAAGTGGTGTTAATGTCATCAAGATAGAATAGGTTACCTTTTGTCTGTTCACTAGTTCCGATCAACCTTCCTAATTCATTGAAGATATTTGCCTTCTTATTCTCAAATGCTACTAGGTGACCTATGTTATTCAGCTATGAAACACTCAATAGATTATAATTAATCACTTTTACCTAGTAAGAATTTTCACATTTGATCAGGTTTTTCAACATTAAGGTTCCTTTACCTTCAACTGGACAAGGTGTGTAATTACCCATTCTTACTGATCCACCATTATAGTATTCAAAAGTGTAAAACATTTGTTTATCACCGGTCATGTGGTGAGTGTAGTCACTATCTATAATCTATACATCATTCTTACTAACCTTAGATATGAGTGTAGTCTCTGCATACCTTTCTTCTTTGTCTAAATCATTCTTCATGGCTACAAATACCATCTGAATGTCTTCATCAGATTCAGTGTCAGTATCATTATTTTTGTTCTCAGTTAGGTAACAAGCATTCTTTCCTTTTTCCTTGTAGTCTCAGGTATCTCTTTTGTTAGATTGTCATTTGCTTTGGTAATCTCTCTTATTACCTCAGTCAAAATTCTTTTCATATATGTTTTGTCATTACTTCTCTCATCTTTTCTTCTGTTACGACATCTTGCATAAAAGTGTCCAACCTCTTTACAATTAAAAAATACAAGTGGTAATTTATATTTGTATCTACCTTTGCCTCTCTGCAATCTTCTTTCCATTAGTGCTTCAATCTCATCAAGTCCATGGTCATCACTATCATTTTCACAATCATTTGTAATAGTGTGTCTATGACTTGACTTACTTATTTTTAAAGAAGATTTGAATGCAGATTCTATAGATGGTAAGACACTATTATCAAAGTTATTAATCTTAAATGAAATCATTTTACCAATCAGACTATCTAGAGTAACAGTATTGTTTGCAATTGCTCTCATTTATTTTATAGCAAATACTCTAATAACATATACAGGCAGTAAGGTTCTTAGGATTTTACTTACCACTATCTTTTCTTCAAGTACACCTCCAACTCCTCGCATATCATTGACTACCTCTTTGATTCTGGAGCTATACTGAGTGATATTTTCTCCTTCCTTCATCCTTAGGTCATCAAACATCCCTCTTAGACTTTCTTCCTTGGCTCTTAGTACATTAGCATCTCCTCCATGTACTTTCTTCAATTTATCCCACATTTTCTTTGCAGAGGTGCAGGTTTTGACATGTTCAAACTCAGCATCAGAGAGTGAGGAAGAAAGCTCTATCATCATGCAATTATTCTCATGCTTTTCTCTTAATTTATCAAATGTGTGAGGTCCTGTAAGAAACACATATTTAGTATATAGGTTTCGAGTAACATCATTACTAATACCTGATAGGTGGAGTCTTATTCTACTTTTCCATGATGGAAAGTTGTCTTTATTCAACTTGGGCACATCTCCTTTGTTCATCTTGTGATATTTTGCTTGAGCTGTTAAACTCCCTTTCTAAGCACACAAGCTCTGATATCAATTGTTAGAATAACTCAGAGGGGGGGGGGTGAATCAGTGGCCTAAAAAATATTCCAATAAATCAACGCAAAAACTTAGTACCACAATATTAAGCCTCTAGTTATCTTTAGTCCTACAAGATGAATACCTTCAAACAATATTAACAAATAATTACTGCTCAGAGTTCACTGTTAAACCTTATTCTTACTATTTACCGATTAGCGATTTTTCATTTGCCAAAAAATAGTAAATTGCTTATTGTATACCGATCAACCCAGAATTATTTATGTACAATGAAAACCACTAAATTAATTACTCATAAACACATTGACACATGGATTTTTAACACGGAAACCATATTAAGGGAAAAACCACTTGGGACCGGTAACCCAAATTTTTCACTCTTCTAAAGTGAGCTCGGTGAATAGCCAACCCTGTTAAAGGTTATAAACACACTGTTAGGTGTGACCTTGCTAGAGGATTTAAATAGAGTAGTTTGTCACTTGATATCTGACATCTCTATACTACCTTTTATGACCAAAACCTGGTTTGTCAAATGGTATTTGGCATCTCATGCTATCTTCATGATAAAACTTTGAGATACTCCTTGGGATGTATCTCAATATAGAAAGGATTGTTAATTCCTTCTCGGTTAAGAGACTTTCTGAATCAATGGTTAAAATGAAACAGTAAATGATCTGTTCACAAATGCAACTATACTTTGAATATTTTCAGATCTATTGTAAGCTCATAATACCTTTATGATCAATGTGTATTTTCAATACCTTTGCTCCACTTCTTTCTGCTCAGTGATGTTGTGCTTCTCTATTGATCGGTGTCCACATAAATCTTTATCTCTTTCCTCAGCTTGATTGATTAGGACTATATGAAGTTGTTCTTCATCAGTTTCTCATCAACATCGTCTTTCTCTACTCACTTCCCTAATTCATAATGAATTATATTGTCTCTTTATAGACATGATATCACCATTTCTAAGTCTTTGAATTTCTTGTTCTTGGCGTGATCAGCAATTCTAGCCAATCTTAATTTAAAGAATTTACTCATGTTTTATCTTGTAGATATCTTCTTTCCAACTGTAATAATTTTTTTTTAAATATTTTACTTATCTCTGGCTTTAACTTGTCGATGAAAACAATGTTAACAACCTGTTAGCTCTATCTTTAGCTCTTGCTAGCTAAGTGGTTGTCATTTTTGAACTTCATTTATTTTCAGTGTTTAACTCTTTGATAGCTTCGGTCAACACTTGAGTTCTCCTCAGACATATTTGTCGGATTCGTATGTTTGTCAGGGTTGTCTGTCCGTCGGGCATCACTATGAAGTTCTTGGCAGTAATGCTTGTGATTCTTCTCATCGGTATTGCTTGTCATGTTTCTTGCACAGGAAACACTATGACTTTACTTTTGGGTTTCTATGTCCATCAGGCTCCACTAACCATCAGTGTTTGTAGTCACTTGGTGAATACTGATCTTTTATGCATTACTGAAAGCATAATCTTTATCTTTCTGATTCTCTGAAGTCTTTGACACCTTGTATATAACCAATCAGATTTAACTGATTTAATGTCTTGCATTATCTTTCTGCATTTTGGTGATCAACTTAACATCTTCAAAAATTCATTCAGTTATGGTTCATCACAATAATCATGTTATCATTGATTACTATATCTATTTATACAATGTATTGACCTGATTAGGTTTCATGTTTTACAATAAAAACTCTATGATCAAAGGTTTACATCTTGACCTTGATCTCCTAGTTTGCATGTTTGCACCTTCTTCTTCTTCTTCTTCTTCTTCTTCTTCTTTTTCCTAGCTTTCAAAGGGCTTAATTTTCTAATAGGGACTTTTTTTCAAAGGGGTAGTGTCTTGTAAATCACTCTCAAGAGGGATATCAGTATTCATAGACTAAAGGGTTTTTCCTTTATTTAGAGTAGCCTCAAGACAGATATTAGTAGCACTAGATTTAGGGTTTTTTCACTTCTTTCCACTAGGGTTGGGGTTTTCAGGAAGAAGGTTTCTTTCTATAAGCTCAATTTTAAATAATATTTTAACAAGTTTTCCATTGCGGTTTTTATTATTTTGGGGACAGGAAAGGAAATGACTACGAAAGAGATACTTATCAAACTCATACTAGTAAAGGGCATAGATAAGACCCTAGTGTAGCATAGGTGACACTCCTTTAGCAATGCTTCTAGTTAGAGATGAGAAAAAGAAAAAAAAAAGGGACATTTATCTTTTAGCCATGCCTAATGTGATTGAGGATAGGAAAATGATATCCATGAAAGGCGGTATACCAACCTTCTAGGTAAACTACTTCAAAACATAGAAATAAACCAGAGCATAAGGAAAGATAAGGAAAATTAGTCACACCCATTCTCATTGGCAACCACAGTTATCTTTTCCTATGTATGAAAGAAACTCTTCATATATAGCTTCTAGTCCCCATAGTTTCATTTCTCAATTTGTACACCTTCACATTTCAAACTCGTAGCCTCAATGATTGATTTTTGAGTGGAAAAGAACTTGATGCTACCAATAGTTACATTTCCTTTGTTCTAAAAGTTGCAGTATTTCATGGACAAGGTTTTATTGTATCCCCTCATAGCTTGGAAATATGACGTAATCTCAACTCTTTTAAAGATGTCCCATAATTAACTATTCTGCATCAACTCTTTGCAATCCTTTGGATCTAAGAATTTAAGAGGCCCACCCATCATTCTCACCTCAAAAATATTTAGTTGGAGGTTAGAGGTGGACATTAGAAGCTGACTCTTACTAGTTTCAAAATAATACAAAATTACATTTTTTTCTTTTTACCAGACAAGTTACGAATCTTCATGAAGAGGATTAACTTACACCTTCAAAAGAAGCAATATAGCTTGATATAATCACCCTTCATTATTATGCAACTCCTTTGGTTGTTGTACAATATATTGAGGTATTTTTTAGACTATTGAAAAGACAATTCCCGTGAAGGATATCTTTAAAATTGACAATAATTTTTATAGAAATTGATTGAGCATTAATAACGCTATCATTATTTTGAGCTCGCAAGCCAATTGAGCGGTAATTCCTACTTGGCTGTCAGCTAATATGGAACTTCATGTGGTCATACTTTAATTGATTTTGGAAAAAAAGACTTTAACTTTACACACATTTTCCTTTATAAGTTTAAGTCTTTTCCTTTCCCAAATGACATTCGATAAGAGGTCCAACTTTATTACCTTAGTGCAACTTTTTTTATAATCCTTCAGTCACATACACTTGTAGTTCTTCATAGGTTTCCTAATATAAGAAGACATGTAATTTAGCTGAGTGGAATTCATCATACTATCTCTAGAGTTCCACACCAAAAAAAAAAAACCCAAATATTAATTCTAAATAGAAACCCCATTTTACAAGGCTATGGAAATCTATCTAGGATTAAATATTTCCAAAGATAAAGGTTTGACTAAGGTCTTGATTGAAATTGACTCCCTGAATATAATTTATTACCTTAAATGAGTTTCTTCACATAGCTGGACTATAAAGGCAATAATTAAGGATAGTACTAATTTGGTAGATGGGTTTGAAGACTATATCATATCACACGTTTATTGTGAAGGGAATTGTGTTGTGGACAACTTGGAAAACATAGGAGTTAATGCCCATTGTATATTGGAGTAGAATATAAATGACCATTTCCACCATGATAAATGTATTTTAATTCTATTTTATATTGTATCATCACTCCATCGCGGTTAAGGTCCCCTCAATAAAATCTCTCTTCCCCTATTTTACATGAGGGATTAAATTTTCTTCTCATGGAGCATGCAAAAGCCTTCATGTGGAAAGGTTCCCCCTCCCAAAAAATAATAGTGATTGAATAAAAGAAAATGTAAGGGTACACTATGGTGTTACAAACTCAAAACTTGTGGACAATAACTCTGATATTGAGAAGGTTTATCACATTTACAAGAAATGTCACTCGTTGACCTCTGAACCAAGGAGTTCTAAGCCCTCTTATTCTCAGAGGACGAAAATTATATCTTGAGATGATGATTATGTAGAATATGACCCCTCAGAGGATATCATTCTAGATTCCTTGGACCCTAACATGGGGAAGAAAAAAGGGAAAGCTAGACCTGATTAGGTTAAGCAAAAAATAAAAGTTAATGTTTCTGGGTCCTCTTCAAATGCCAGAAAATACTATTCTCAAATGAAATGTCATCTCCCCCCGCCACCTTCCAGTCAGGCTTCCTCTATTTTATAGGATTTTGGGGAATAGAATAAGGGGATAAATGTGGAGAGTCTAGTGGACTTCAATAGGGACACTCTAAATGAGACAATATCTTCTTTATGGGAGAATTGATCTGTTGGTACAAGGGTTAGAAACTTTATGAATGAACATGAAGGTTTGTTTGTTTGTATTTTCTCTAAGATTAGTACCTTGAAGATTAGCTCACCCTTGGCTAAACAATTGGATGAAATTTTGGCCAACAGTTGTTACTTAGCTTAAGGGATTAGTGACCTCAAGCAAAATCAGGAAAAAAAATTAATAATCTTGAGGGAAGAATGAAGGTGATTAAGGAAAAGCTAAAAGCGATGGTGGTTGTCAGGTATATGACAATGGATAACATTGGTAAGGGTTTTGGAAAAATAAATGAGCAAGTTGAGGCAATTTAATACCTCTCTAGAAAGGAAATTCCCTCTCACCTTCCATCAGTTTCAAAGGAACAAATTCATGGTTGAGAATATGGAAGATGATGTGGATGTGGTAGATCACTCTACCATATCGGGACCTATTACAAGATTGAGAAGTATGAGTAAGGGAATGACCCTTTTCGATAGTATAGGTAGAAAGGTTGGGGATATTAATGAGGTTAATATTAAGAAAAATAATAATCTGGTAAAGAATCTATAGGATGGTCTAGGGGATTTTCTCTCTTGTTTTCTATTGTTTGTTAGTGTCTAGGTCCTGTCTGGTTGTGTACTAGTTTTATCTAGAGAAAGACTATTTTTTTTGTTTTGTTTAAACATGGGTTTCTAGTCCCTACAAATTATTTTCCCTTAATTAAAAATAGAAACCCCACTATATACAAATTTGAAAATTCACTTCCCTTCTCTCATTTGCAAGCATTTCTGTAAGCATCTTGGGGCACTACTCAAAATTAATATAACACCAGTCTTGATAATTAAGGCCAAGATTAGCCATGAGGTTGACATTAATTTTTCCTTCCCTTAAAGTGTAACTGACTTCATAATGCCTAAAGGTGGACTAAATTATTTTACAATCCTCAAGGATACTCAATAGATCCCAAGGGAAACCAATACTTCCTTTCAAGCAATCCTTAATCAATTTTGAGTCTCCTTCAAGTATTAATTTGTTGTACTTCATATCTTTGAGGTATTTTATGCCTTTCCAAGGATAAATTACGTTATCCTTGTTATTAGATCCAACACCTAGGTTTTGTTAGAATCCTTCAATAAAAGTACCTTTCCAATCTCTAACAAGTCCACCCATATTACAGTTCTCATGGATGCCTTTGGCACAACCATCCACATTACATTTGACCCATCCAACCTGTGGGGGAATCCATCTTTTAAGTTTTCTGTTCATTATATTGGTCATATTAATGTTTAGGAGGTTATTTTGTATTTCCCAATTCTATTTAACCCTCAATTCATGGAGATTAGGAATTATTTTTTCTTTCTAAAAGGTAGCAGCATTGATATCTTCCTAAAGTTATTGTTTGATTATTTGGAAGAGGATAGTGTTGTTTCTTTATTGCTCCCTAAATAATATGTTATTTCATTCTTTTCATATGTTCCAAGTCAGGAAGGGAGGGATTTGGGTCCAAATTTTTCTAATAATAGTATGATTGAAGGGACATTAACTCCACTAGTCAATGAAAAACCTCATAGAATCAACATTAACCACCCAACTTTGATTAGGGAAAACATATGATCCAACACCTCCTTAACATAGAGGCATTGTAAAAATATGTGGTCAATAATTTCACTATGAGACTGATGCATAACACATATATTCACCATTGGGAAGCCTCTTCTATTTATATTATCAATCATCAGAACTTTACCTTGGGTAGTGATCCAACAGAAGTAATTAGCCTTAGGAATGAGGTTAGGGATCAAAATACGGTTCCACACCTAGTTGTTATCTTTCTCAACTTCCAAGGATTTTTAAGCATATATCACTGAAAATTATTGAAAATAGTTATATCTCTAGATCCATTTATCTCTGTTTCCTAGGGAAAAGACGGAGAAAATAGGTAATTGTTAGGATTAAGAGACAAATTTCTAATAGTTACATCAAAATATAGCTAATACAACAAAGAAATGAAACACATAGAAGACACAGATATTTAATGTTGTTCATCCAAATCCTCGGCTACGTCCACCAAACAGAGAGACCAATATTATATTTGAGTAAATCACCCTGATTACAATCTTCAATCTTGCAGCTCAATCCCACTACAAGAAGCTACAAAAACACATATAAAATCCCTAACCCTAGGACCTTTTAACAAGACTCATATCAATTACAAATTAGGGTTAGAATATGTTAGTTAATAAAGAAATAATAATACCCAACTTTTTTTACAATGATAAAATAATTTTTGGGTTCTTGTGGCACTGCCCCTCGACCCCGCAAGGGGCATTCCCCTTTGACCTCATCTTGGGTGTGCTGCCCCTAAACCCTCATACAAAATTTTGGGAGGAAACCACACTAATTAAAGTAGGGAAAATAACATCTGGTTCTGATTAGGCTCCATATACCAATAATAAGAGTGATCATATGGAGTTTAATCCATTCTGCATACTTATACTAACATGTGGAGGAATGCCTTCACTTCCTTGTAATTGGTCTTTGATGTTTTTCCACAAAGCTTTGCCACCTTACTACTCAATACAATTGCTAACCATATCACCATTTTTTTCTAACAAGTCACCTTCTATTCTGGTTGAAGTTGTTATGTTGTGTTAGAGGTTTATCATGAATCCATATATCCTCCTAGAAATTGGTATTATTACCATCTCCAATTATCTTCCTGCTACCCTTCCTTAACATATGTTTAATTTTGAGAATTTTATTCCAAACAGGGGAGCCCAAAGAAGATTTAGGATCATATAGAAAGGAGTTAGGTCTATTTTGAAGGTTTTTGGACATGATATGTGACTCCATTGTTGAATCAACACTTTGAGAACTTATTTAATGAATACTACACCACCACCATAATCAATTCCAAGACATGATCTTTTAAATTAATAATTTTAGTTAAGATTTATCATCTTCCTTCCCTAAGGTCAAGATATCTTTTTATTAATCATGGTTTTTATGGAGGTGGGAAAACAAAAATGGAGTTCAAATTGGGAATTCCCTTATATAACACAACAATGTTTTTTCCTCATTTTGTGTATGTAGGTTTAGATATTGCAACAAAGGATGTTATATGTTTTTAGACTAGACTCAGATAGATAGTTTTAGAATTTGGAGAAGAAAAAATTGTTATACTAGGCTACTCTCTAACTGTAACACCCCAAAATTGGCATCTTGCAACCGTAACCAATTTTGTTGCATTTGTCACTCTTCTAGATCATCAAAGTCCTATTGTACTAGGCAATTCTAAGTTTTAACTGACTCTACTCAACCTAAGTGTCAAATGCAAAAAATCCTAAATCTGCATTAATCATACATTATGTTTAATTCCTAAATATCTATTGGCTAAACAAACCTTATGATTGAATTAATTTAATTATAAAGTCCTAGCACTTTAATTAAATTAAATTCACCCTCTTTAGCTAAGACACATAAAAAGGGAATTAAATGATATTTAATTATTAAATAAATATCCTCCTTTTTAGTAATTGAATTTAATTACTCAGATAATTGAGAAAACGCAATTATGAGGTCATATTTATTTAATTAATTAAATATTGTCAACAAAATATTCTCTTCAATTTAGAATTGGAAACTTCTCTTTAATTATGCTTTAAAGAGAAAGAAAATAGATAAAACAAATAAAACAATTAAAATCAAATAAAGAAAATACTTAAAGCAAAGAGAAAACAATTTATTGTATTCTTTTAAAGAAAGCTTTCTAATTTAAACTGGTTTTTCTATCTGTTTTATTTCAAAGAGGAAAGTTTCTATTCTGATCATCTTTGAGTCTATAAAAGAACTCTCATTCTCTCATTCAAACCCCACTCATTTTCATGCATTGTTAGAATACTGAATTATTGTCACATTTCTTGATAATCTCATATAGTGTAATTTCATTATTGCAATAAAATAGTTTCAATTTCTAGAATAATTGCATTGAAATCATGTCTTAGATTAATCTTACATCTTTCATTTCTTAGAATAATCTTGCATTGTATTGCATTCATGGAGATAAATCCTTCGTTCCTAGATTGGTCTATGGTTGTGAGACTCTCGTTCTGAGAGCTATTTCGAAAACCCCGTCTTCATACAAGGCAACAGGTCGAATCATGCAGGCAAATAGGATGAATAATCTCATATTAAGTCTTGTGTGTATTTGGTGAAGAAGGACTATGTTGAAGTGTATGGTGAGTTAACAAGGCCAAATTTACCACATACATTTCTGGCGCCCACCGTGGGGCAGGTACATTCTGTTTTGGCATCATTTCATTTCTTTTTTTTCATTTTCTTGCATTCTGTTCGTACTTCTATACAAATTTGTTCTAATCTCACACAAACTTTTTGAGCGTCTCGCATGAACTTTCTAGTTCTTCACGTGGCTCTTGGCACTTCTTCGCGTAATCTAGAATACAACTTCATGTGAAATTACATTCCAGATCTTTCATTTTGAAATTTTATTGCCTCAGTTTTCTAACCACCTGTTGTTTTCTGACATTTGTGTTTCTTTGATTTTATCTTTTGAAACAGCTTAACAGTGGTTTGCAGGACGCTGAGATAAAGAAAAGCCATCATAAACTTCTAACGCATTTGTTGCAGGACGTTGATATGAATAAAGGCATTACAAACTACTAATGAGTTTATTGCAGGATGTTTGTTGAAGACCTTGCATGTTTTCACAACTTCTTATATATGTTTTTAGTAGTTAAAACACACTTCGGTTGGTGCTTAAAATGAATCATTGTCTTGAGTGAATGAAGTGTTTTTTAGATTGTAATCCTAAGAAATAAATGAATGTATCCTCTCCCCTTGCCTTTATAGATCTTGGGTGTAAGAGAAATTCATGTGATTCTTCTAGAGTGGCTACCTCCCAAGAGCTTTAGCAGAGCTGGTGAGAGTGGATGCCCAACCGGTAACAGGCTAAAGCCAAGCCCTTCCAAACCGGTATAAAAAAAATGCTATTGTGATTAATGTCACAATAGACAGGTGTGAATTTGTTGTGGCAACTAAAATCTCCTCCAGTACCCTAGTGGTGCATTAAATTCCCGACATCCTTAAGGTGAAAGCCTTTCTTTGAAAGAATTGGGAGAGCCCTCTTTATTGGGAAAATGACTTGATCACAACCACCTGAACGGATGACCTTACTACAAACTATTGTTCTAGTTTTCCAAAAACCCTCTATCTGTTGGCGCGAAAGGTCAGAGATCGACTAAGATGCCCCACATTTTTATAGCTTTTAGTAGAGATAACAGTCCTTTGGGGTTTGAAGCTTGGTATGCCTGAGAAGTGAGTGCATATGTAAGGAGGAACCCATGCTTCCAAGCTTCTAAGTTGTCTGCTAAGAGTAAGTGTAGCTAAACTTCAGTTCAAGTGGGGATTCAATAGATATTGTCCTAGCTATCCTAGGATTGTGATGGTCTTGTTCTAGTACTACAAACATTCTGTTTAATGTGTTTTGTGTGGGTGTATCATTTGAACAATCGAAACTATCGTCAAAACACACAAACTGTCAATCTTGAGCATGTCCAAAAAAATATGTAACTTGAACTATCTATCAGAAAACATCATGATTTTATCCTGGGAAACACAAACTGGTCTCAACAATCTGATTCTATAAATGTTCTTTTTTCAAAATTTGCATAGTTTAGCATGACATTTCCCAATCTTCACGTGCTTTACTACAAAGCTTCACGCGAGATAAGCTTTGGCAACAATGCCATTATTCTTTCAGTTTTTATTCTACCAAACTAGTGTCATTCTTCGCGCGAATACTACAAAGTTTTGCGTGGGTCGGTGAGAAAATTTGTGTGACAGAGCATTTCTTCACATGAAACTGGAGTCTTTTGTCCAAAATAGCAAGCTAAATTCTGTTAGCCAAGTGTACTTCTGTCAAATCTAGTCTTTGATATGGGTCTATTTTTTTTCCATCCATCTTCACATAGTCTAAAACTTAGTTTCTTGGGTTGAGAATTATAAGATTCTTTCTTAAACTGGTCTTGTCTCATGTCTTTTTGATCTCTTTCATCTGTGTTGTCATGCCTTGTGTCGCAATAGTCATCTCTTGGCTATTCTAGCCTCATCTTCGATGATTTGCACCAAGGATACTTCACCCTTTTGGCATTTTCTGTGCAATTACTTTGAGAAAGTTTCAAGTTTGGTCCTAGTTCATATTCCTTGTTCAAAACTTTGTCTATGACTGTCACAACTCGAAGTGGAAAAACATTTCCTTCAATCAATCAAGACAAATTTGTACTTTCCACACCATTACTGGCTACATCTAGTGAGGAATCATCTCGATCTCCTTCCCTGGTACGTTGACCTTACAATAAAAGGTCATTTCCAGTGGATCTTAGTAGGGTTCAAAATCCTTTGTTCCAAGAAGACCCATATTCAGAGAACACTCAATATTCTCACACTGAATCTTTACACCTTGAATCCTTGCATTCTAGCAATATGACAGATCATAGTCAACTGGGTGGACCCTATTTCAACCAGACTGAAAACCCTCCTCATCAAGAGGAGAAGGAGATAATCCAAGGGGATATCTTAGAGGCCCACAATAATAAAAACTTCATGAGAATGATGGCGGTCATAATGAAAGAAGAGAAGGAGAAATACCTTCTCGAATTAGCCACCCAAGGTGCCAAACTTCCCTCTAATTACAAGGTAGAGACACTTACTGAGAAAGAGGAAGAAACTAAAAACTCTCACTTGTAAAAAGAAATGCAAACCATGCAAGAGCAACTCTCTAAACTCTTGAAAGAGAAACACAAACCTGTCACACAATTCACACTAGAAAGCATCTGTCCTTTCCCATTTGACAAAGATCTTTGCATGCCTCCTTTTCCCAAAGGAGTTGAACTTCCTAAATATGAAAAATACTTGGGTACATCTAACCCTCAAGACCATTTGAGAGAGTTTGGTGCTCTCTCCATGGAATTCATACATGACACAACCTATCTCATACGTCTTTTCCCATGTAGTTTGGGAGCACTAGTACATTTGACCCTAAATTTCAACCTAAATTTCCCACGATGCATTACATTTGTTTTGCTTGGTCAGAAAATGGAAGGAAAACTTTGATTTTTTTTAATCCATTCCCGTGTTGGTCAGAATTACGACAACCAGGACATTTTGTCATAATTGTGACAAACATGATCAATATAACTTAAAAAAAGGTTTCATTTCAATTCATTGTGATTATGCATCAAAGAAGAGTTGAAGGAGGGCACGAATAGAAGGCACAGAGTACATATGCGTTGAAGTGATTGAACCAACACCATCTGTGTGTGATCAAACAGAAGGCAGATTTGTTTCAGACTTACACAAAATTAGGTTGGTATCGATTGTTCTCATTCTATTTGTATTGCGTTTATTCGGCATTAAACTATTTGTCAATTTGCAACAATATGGGTTATGAAGTGCTGTTAGTTTTCAATTTGAGTAACCCAATTAGGGTTTCTTTGTTTTGTGTGAGATGAATAAATTGCATATGGTTTTTGCATGACAAACCTAGCATCTACAGAGACATTGATTTGGATTTCGACTCAAACATTTCACTGCATTATCCATTGACCATTTTACCATTTGTTAGTAGGGAGGAGGAATAGAAAATAAATTAACCATTGGAACTTCAAACCAACTTTTTTTTTGTACATAGAACTACCAGGAACAGTCAACAAAAGGACTGAGAAACTGCACAGATAATATAATCTTTGCATAGAATGAGCAACAACTTAGAACACCATCAAATGACAAAATTTCCTATCAATATTGCACTTTGCATTTTTTACCAGTAGCCTCTTTCCCCGTTGACACAACTTTTGGATCATTGAATTCCTTATAATTCACCCTTGCCTCACACACCAATGTGGTATTAACCAATAATAGCTCATTCATGTATTTATGTTAAGTAGGTAGAGGATTTCACAAGAAGTTTTTAATTAGCTTTTTTTCAGTAAGATTTAACCTGTGTGGTTTTTAGTCATCTCCAAGATGACCAAATGACATTAATGAGACATCATACTAATGAAAATTTCCCTCATATATATATTGGTAATAATTACAAGGAAAGGAGACCTACTTAGCACACAAGCACCTTTAAGCATTTGTTTGTAGGGGGAAATAGTTTTTAAAAGTTATATTAAAATCTCATTATGTCATATGTTCCTATTATAGAAACTACCTTAGTTGATGCCATCCATCCACTAACACAAAAGTATAAGCATCCCAATCAAATTGCAAATATGCTTTACAGACACTACCACATACCATACACGAGACTCAAAAACCAACTTTCCCTTGGCTAACACTTGCCCTTTCTTGTAAACTAGTCAGAAATTTGTATAAATGTACAAGGAATGTGCCACAAAGGAGCTATAAATTTATATGTTTATGTATGGACATATGAAAAATATACCCAACCTTTGTCTTACCAACATATCATATCTACATACTCAATTTTGGTTCAATAACTTATAAACAAGATTTATCATTGTAAGGATAGGTGATGAGTATACTATTGTGTTTGGGTTCTCTTGGAAATACAACATGGAGTGGCTTCTTCCATAATAAGTATTGTACACCATTACCTTGCATTAAGGTTTAGTCTATTTTAGATATATTGGATATTAAGGCATCTTAACCTAGAAACATTTCTTGTAGTAAGTGATCTACTTTTGACATTGTTGTGTTTACATTATTAAATGTGTGGATCTTATCAAGGTGAGGATGTCTCAATTCATAGACCTAGAGGTGTGTGTCTATGAAAACAAGTATGTTTCAAATCACACAATAAGTGTTGTTGGGGATAGTTGAGAATTCACTGATGATTGGCATTCTTGCATTGTGGTTAGTCAATTATGTCTCAATTTACCAGTTTAATAGTCAAGACATCATCTAATATATTTAATTTCATGATTGTTCAGTGAGTACTAATATAATTAATTTGATGATTGTTAGGTGAGTGGGAGACTTGTGTTCAGAAACAAGGGTAAATTACTATAATAAAATTTGTAGGTGTGTGCAAATATGAAATTTGTTTATTAAACAAAGATTACCATATAATTAAAATTATGAAATTGCACAATGAGCAATAAGAGATAAATCAGCTAACCAAAGATACACAAGATTTACATGCAAAAACCCTTTTAAAAAAAATCCCACACAAGAAAGAGGAAATGTATTAATCTTTAAAGGAGAGATACATCCATACACTAACACTCTGAGCTCTAACAAAACTTCAAAAACATCTACATACTTGTAACAATCTCATTAAACTACTATCTTGTGTCTCCAATTTATTGAGAAATGGAATAAATACCAAACAACACTTAAATAATTAAATTCAAACTTCTCTGGATTTCCCTTTGCAATCACCAAATTTTTGTGCATCTTCTCTTCAAAGTATATTGTAAAATCAAATTCAACATTTCGCATAAGGTCTTGAAGGTCTGCAGCCAAACACATATATGGAATTGGCATTTAGGGCTTTGCATCCCACCCTAGAATCTGACACAATGTGAAATGTGTTGACAAAGTAGTGTTCAAATGTGTCTATCCCAAATGGCTCTTTCTCTAACCTTGAAATTAAATTACTTTTACTCTAAGGGCGCTTGATTCTGAACTTGGGGAGGACAATGTTTCTATATACATACAAATGTGTTTTGTAGTTTTCCACAAATCTGGTAAAATTGATCGGCTTTGTGGCAGCTGAATTCAACTAGAACACTTTTGAGATTGCTAACTTTGACATGTTGACCATCTCATGGCCAGCAGTTGACAACACACCTCCTTCTGGCAACATATCTTCTAACCATAGCCTTAATGAAATCTATATCTACAAACACATTAGAGATAGCGAATTTCCCCATATCAAGATTCCATGCATTTCTAAGAGAAAATTTGAGATTCATCTTATGATACCAGTGTTCAAAGAGGCTCCATCCAGTCTCAAGCAATTTGGCATCCCTAACTCCTTCCAAGTCATCTAACAATTTATCTTCTGGCCCATCAGGACCACTTAACTGCAATTGAACTCTTTTACCATTTAGTTGCACCAATATGTCTTCATTTAACTTACCAAACAGTTCAAAAATAGTTGCCTTCTTACCCATTTTCATTGTATATGCGCTAGGGTTTCAAGCTCTGTAACCAGGGCTTTAGAATCCTACAAGAAACTACTAAATTTCCACCTCTAGTAGATTTTACTTGGAATTTTGAATTCAACAATGCAAGAATTTTGAAAATTGGTTTCCTCACAATTCATATAGAGCTTGAATTCAACATTCAACTGCTAACCCTAACATGTTTGTGGAGAGATGAAACAAATGGGAGAGATTAAACTACTATCTTGTGTCTCCAATTATATAGTAACTCTTGTTCACTTGTAATCTTCTTCAGCTCCTTCTGAAATATCTATATGAAAATTGAAAAAACAATTAATTCGAGAAACAACAGTTACTATACGATGAAAACTTATATTGTTAAGACATTGTATGTTCAACTTAGAAGTATCAAGTAGTTAGTATGTATTCCACACACTTCCAAAATAGAAAAGTGGGCCAAGAAACAACGTTTGTCATAATGAAACTTGAGACCCATAGCTTGTCTCTTAGACACATTTATTTGTGATTACTTGTCCATAT
>MU227131.1:131736-152191 GCA_018584345.1 Thuja plicata
ATAATGACCTTTTTTGGAGAAGGAATAGAACAAAGGGGAAGATGTGCTATCATCTCTTGGTAGGCACATTCATCTTTTTCAGACAACTGAACCACTCCATTGAGCACAAGTACTTTTCCATAGTATGGGACTTAGTTCAAGTTAAGTAGGTGGTATAAAAGGTGAATAATAAGTGATGGGTAAAGGTGGCAGGTTCCTACTGTGTTGGGGTAAGGGCCCTAGGTGTAGGTAAAAGAAAATGGGATCAAGTCGGTGAGGGTTCGAGATGCAAGTGAAGTAGATGTTGGTTCAATTGATCTTAGTTTTAGAAAGGTTTTCTAGAGTCAGTGGGGTCTAGGTAAAGGTTCTAAAATGTGGTAGAGTTAATGGTTAAATTGATGTAGCCCACCATTCAATTATGTAGTCTCTTTGCTGGCCATTGTTCTAATAGAAATCTCCTGGACCTACTATTATAAAGGCCCACACTTTGCCAAAGATTCTACACCAGTAAGTAAACCTATGAAAATGAGGTCCCTTCAGTGGCTTCTTCCTATTGAAATCAAAGCAAACCCTACTATTCTAAGGACCAACTATTCTAAATGCAGTAGGGTTTTTAGCAAGAAGGTTGAAGGAGGGGCTTGGGGATTCATCCAAACTGTCTACTTAAGAATCTATAGGTGGGATCCTGATTTTCAAAGGTGGAAACCCATGATCGAATAGGGTGGGAACCTTTCTTGTTATGGTGGAAGAACCCTTGGTTGGAGAATGGTTTTGATGTTCATGGTGGGACCATTGCTTGGATAATGTAATTTACGTAATGGTGGGACCCTTGTTATTTCTATGATGTCTAATTCCTACTCTTTCTATGAAGATTGATTTCAGTGATGCATGCTTCTTGGTGAAATGGTGTATTTGATACTGGATAAAATGGTCTATTTTATGTATGTAATGTCGAATATAGGATGTATAGAATTGAGTGATATATATCAATGTGAAGTGAACATGGTTTTATTGTGAGATAAGTGTGAAGTGAACATGTATAGAATTCCTCTCTGTTTGATGGAGACAAAAGCATGATGCACTCTTTGCTTAATAATGGTGATGCAAGGTCCTATAAATTATGTATGTGATTCCATGCATTCTAATGAACCAATTTCTATATGATTGTGAACCAAGTATGCTGATAATAAATATTGAAGTAACGAGCTTAATGAAGAAGTAACAAGCTTAATGAAGAGAGAGAAGCGGGTGACCTTTCCCCTATGGTTAAGTCAAGAAATAATAGACGACACTATAAGTTTGTCAATTCATGAGTAATATTCATTAGTTAGTGTTAGTCAAATTAGTTAGTGTTAGTTCTAGTAAGTTCGTTGGGTTGTTTGTGAGTCTAGTGAGTACGCTTAGTTAGGAGAATGAGTGTCTTCTAAAAGAGGTTCAGGGTTTGAATGGGTTCCTTGGGTTGATCAGTGATAAAAAGAATATAGAGAGTACAAAATCTAAGTCTAGTATAAGATTCCTATTTGTTAGGAGTTTCCTAATGAGAGGATATGTACTATCATATTATATCATGATTAGCTTACTCCTTACTTGGAACCAGGTCTCTAATCAAGATAGTACTTGGCATGAATAAGATATACTTATGCTAAGCTTAACAACACACAAAACTCTATTACTCTATCACTCTATCTCTATCCCTATATAACTATAGAAGGAAGAACAACTTATGCATGCATAAATTAACACAACTACCTAAGTGTCAGAGACTTTCCTAAACTTTAATAAAATAAATCATAGATACTTTGCCCTATATAGATTAGTGAAAAGTTCATAAAAGAAAGCTCTTACTATAGAAGGAACAAGAGGAACCTTATCTTATCTCTATTAGTTATCTGATCCTATACTAATACTAAACTACTCATATCTTTGACTATACTAAACCCATCAATAATATATATATATATATATATTTTAAACAAAAATTTGTATTGGTCTCTTTTTCGACATTCTAATATCAGTAGTTTTGATGAGAATGCCATGTGTTCGAGATTAATGGTAATGAATGTTGGTCAAGAAAATGAGACACTATTTATGATGTTTTGACGTGACTGGTATGTGTTCGACGTTGATTTCGGCCAACTGTGGTTGACAAAAAGACACCCTATGTTTGATGTCTCGACGAGACTGCTATATGTTCGACGTTAATTGAGACCAAAGGTGGTCAAAATTTTGGTGAGTGTTGGCCGCTTAGATAAAAGGTTTGATCTGCAATTCTTCCAGCTTTAGGCAATTTTTTCAGTGAAGATTCAGTTGATAATTCAACCACTAAGTAGGTCGATATGTCGACTACTGGTTTTCCTGTCAAATAAGCGATGAAAAAAGTTTGACAATAGTTATAGTCATCTGTGCGACCAATGGGTGTTGAGCATTTGACTTTTCCTCATTGAAAAATAGGGTAAAATTTACTAGTGGAGGGTCAACTATGGAATGGTTCTCTAGATTACCAACTGGCATCAAAACTTTTCACAAAATTGCCAATTTATTTCTACAACACTATTCTCACAACAACCAACATCTGGTTCATATCTGAGATCTTTGCAATTTGAAACAAAATCATGGGGAATCCTTCTTGGCATTTCTCCAAAGATGGAGACAACTCTATACACAATATTCTCGCAAGATACCCAAATCCAAAAAGTTGGACATCTTTCTCGATAATCTTCTCCCCAACTTTGGGTATCAAGTACAGCTACAAGGTCCTCTAACCTTTGATGACATGATTAAAAAATCTATACAAATCGAGACATTTATGATCAAGAAAGGAGAATTGACCTTACACAAGGAAAATAAACAAGGGTCTTCCTCCTCAAGCAAAGATAAATCCAAATTTCCCAACAAGAACCAAAATGTTGTGAATGATGGCGTTGTAGACAATGTGACTCCTAAGCCTTCCAAGGCTGCCTTTAATCTCACTACTATGATGCAAGTGGCCAAAGCCCCTGAACAAGCCACGGAAGATTCCAAACCGAGTACTTCACAATTTTCTAGACCTAAACCTTGGGCTCCTAGGCCCAAGCATGAATTCACTCCTTTAGGAGAACCTCTCAAGGAAGTTTACAAGACTCTTGTAGACAATGATTTCATCACTCCATTAGATAATTCACGACCTTACGATCCACAACCAAGACCCTCTTGGTGGAATGAATCTGCTTATTGTGATTTTCACCAAAACAAAGGTCATAAAATGGCTACTTGTCTTAAATTATGACATAAAATCTAGGATCTCATTGATAGTGAGGTTATTGTTGTGGGAGGTCACAACAAAAATTCTGATCACCAAGCTTTCAAAGACCCATTTCCTCCTCATGGAAAAGGTGAATCATCTAAAGGAAAAAATACTGATGCTAAGGTCAACTATACATACACCAATAACGACAATGTCATTAATATGGTTGAACCTATTGATGCTGAATATTGTAATGTTATCATTCTCAAGGGAAAGGAAGATACTTCCAAGTCTAAAATACCTTTCATTTTGCGAGGGTCTACACCTCCATCTTCTGAACAAGAGAAATCTCAAGTCAGTGCTAATGTTGTTACTCGATATCATGCTAAAATCATTCTCAAAGGCGCTGAGCCTTCTATATCTACATCAAATCAACCTTTAGACAAAGCTAAGGTTGACTCTACTAATAAGAATCCAAAAGTGGGTTCCTCATCTAATGCTGCCAATTACAACATTCTTGATCAATTACAACGTACTAATGCTCAGATAACTATTTTTGAGCTATTAAAAATCTCCCCTGCTCACAGGGAAATCTTGGACAAAGCCCTCAGTGAGGCAAATGTCCCAAAAGATCTTGATCTTGACTGGTTTCAATCCATGGTAGATCACTTGACCTCCTCACATTACTTGTCTTTCTCTAAGGAAGATGACCATTCTTTGAGTCACCCACATAATAACCCACTGCACATTGAAGTCATGATTGGTTCAAAGCGTGTTTTCCATGTTCTCATAGATAACGACGCTGGTTTAAATATTTTCTCTGCTAGTTTCCTTATTGAGTTAGGCTACGGCGAAGATTACATTGATGCTCGCAAAAATATTACCATTAAAGCCTATGATGAGGAAGAACGTAAATCCGAGGGGCTAGTTGTGTTGCCAATTAGAGTTGGTCCAGTTGAATGAGATGTTGTCTATCAAGTGCTTGACATTCCTTTGGCGTAAAATATTCTATTAGGAAGGACATGGATCCATGAAATGCATGCTATCCCTTCCACATACCATCAGTGCATTAAGTTCCCATTCCAAGGATCTGAAGTGACTATACCTACTAATACACGCTATGATTGCAATGCCCTCACAAAATCTACTGACATATTTGTGCCTACCAACAGGGAATATATTGAACTCCTTGAGAATAAATTAAAATAAATGGGAAAGAGTTTGACACTCAAAGAAATTGATATGGGAGGATATCAGATTGAACCTATGCTATCTATTACATCTTTGCCTTTGTCTCCACGTTTTTTTGGGAGACCTTCTGAGAGCACTAAACCTTCTACGATTCCTCCTCCAACAAAGTATGGTGGTACTTTTGTACAAGCCATAGTACCATTAGAAGAAGAAGATAAAAATAGAGCTATCAAAGCTTGGATCTATAAAGGAGAAGACAATTCTGAATAAAATACTCCTCCTTATGACATAAAACTATAGCAATATGGCAAAGGTCTATCCATTATGCAACATTTTGGGTATCAAAGAAATGGTCCCATAGGTGCGAATCATAAAGGCTTGATTGCACCACTTGAAGCTATTGGTTGCAGAACATGCGACTCTATAGGTATAGGCTTCCAAAAACTCACATTTCAACAGGGAATAAATAAGTTTGTGCCTTGATAAGATAAGAAACCAACACCTAAAGAAACATCTAAAACTAAAGAACCTGAAGATAGCTCTGATGAGGATACTTTTCCTTATCCTATTCCTCCAGATCTGGCAGCATTCCTTGTTGAACCAGATAAATTTATACCGCGTGTCAATATAGTAGACATTGACATGATTATGATACCACCACTTCACTTGCTCCATTAACTTATGGGGAGTTGAAACAAATATACACTCTAAATCCTGGTCATCAAGGTGATTTATACATACCGCCACACTTTCAAGAACAGTTTGACCAGAAATTCCAGTCACTTCTCATTACACAAGAGGTAGCTGATGTTACAAACACTAATGAGGTACCTAGGCCAAAAGGTTCTCATCTGACCATAGAAGAGGTTCTAGGTAGAACTCATCCCAACTGGGGACAAAGGGTTGATTTCACTCATGTTCTTGACATGACATGTAATGATGAAACAAACTCTCATGAATATGAGTTCGATAGATTATCATATGCCACTTCTGACAGAGATACAGATACAACTAATGCATATGAAAACCTTCTCGAAGTAGGTGAACGGTCTAGTGTAGGGTCACATGAGTCTGACTCCCTAGATGTTAACATGTCGTCTACTACAGTCGCTAGGAATCAAAGGAATTTGACTATACCTTTGGATGAGATCGCTTTAGGTCTTGACTTGCTTTTCCATGCCTTTGATGATTATACCATGAATTCACTTGAACCTGTCACTCCTCTTTCACTTCACCATCCCGAGCTTATAGACTTGAACTCTACCTCCCCATCTAATGAAGTCCTTACGTTCCAAAATGATTACGCTCTTTCCTGTTACCTACACATTGTGGAACCTATACCGTCCTCCACTAGCGAAGAAAGTGTCAATATGACCGAGGATAATATCAAGTATCTTAGTCACAAAATAAAAAGAAGAAAAAATAGGCACTCTGATGGTGAAAATCATATTGTGGTAGTATCAGAGCCTAAAACAGTCAAAATAAAAGATGTATCCAAGGGTGAAAACCTCTCCGAGGCGCCTGAGGATGAGATACTTGATGTGCTTCTGAGTCATTTTCAGGAGAGATAATCTGTGCTTATTGAACCAACTCAACCTATCAACTTGGGTACAGAGGCAGAACCTCAGATCATTCACTTGGAACAATCACTATCAGAGGAAGAAAGAGAGGAATTCACTACATTCTTCAGAAGCAAAAAGATTAACTTTGCATGGAAATATTTATATATGCAGGGATTAGACCCTAATCTAATCATGCACCATTTGTCCATTGCACCAGGTGTTAAGCCCGTCAAGTAGAAGCTTCACAAAATGCATCCTCATGTAGCTCTACCTATCAAAGCTGAATTAGAGAAACTTCTTAAGGAAGTGTTTATTAGAGTAATTGATTATGCAGAGTGGATCTCTAATATTGTTCCAGTATCAAAACATGATAAATCTATAAGAGTCTGCACAGACTTCAGAGACTTGAATTTGGCATGTCCTAAGGATGATTTTCCCTTGCTTAATATTGATATGATCGTAGATATGACGACAGGGTATGAAATGTACTCACTAATGGATGGTTTCTCTGGCTATAACCAGATAAAAATTGCGCTAGAGGACCAAGAGAAAAATGCCTTCACATGTGCCTTGGGCACCTTCTGTTGGAATGTCATGCCCTTTGGACTCAAAAATGTCGGTGCAACATATCAGAGAGCTGTTACCACCATATTTCATGACATGGTGTATAAAACAATGGAAGATTATGTGGATGACACTTTAGCTAAGAGCATGCACTGAAAGAAGCATCTTGCTACTCTAGGTCCTATACTAGATCGTATGGAACAATTCAATATGAGTCTCAATCCTAAGAAATGTGCATTTGGCGTAACATCTGGAAATTTGATTGGCTATATCATCTCTGCCAAAGGCATTGAAGTGGATCCTGCAAAAGTACAAGCTATAATGGAAATGCTGCCACCAAAAAATATCAGACAAATGAGAGGACTTCAAGGCCGACTGCAGTCTATCCATTATTTCATCTCTGAACTGGCAGAAAAGTCACAACCATTCACCAAGACTTTGCACAAGGGTGTGGCTTATCAGTGGAACAAAGAATGTGATGAAGGGTTCCCACAAATCAAATAGTATCTTGTGAACCCACCAATCTTGATGCCTCCTATTCATGGGAAGCCACTTATACTTTACATATTTGCTACGAATACATCATTGGGTATCCTATTGGCTCAAGAAGATCAACACAAAAAAGAGAGGGCTATTTATTACATTAGTAGAACTCTAGTCTCATATGAAACAAAATATTCTGCTATAGAGAAGGCTTTCCTTGCAGTGGTGTTTGCTTCACAAAAATTGTGGCACTATATGTTGGCTCATACTACATGTCTAATTGCTAAAATTGATCCTCTGAAATATTTTCTTAGTAAAGCTACCCTCACAAGTAGACTAGCTAAATGGGTCATGCTTCTCAATGAATTTGATATTGAATATGTTGAAAGGAAATCCATTAAAGGACAAGCAATAGAAGATCAATTGGCAGAAGCACCTCTAGTAGATCATCAACCATTGCACATTGAATTTCCAGATGAGTCCATATTACTTCTCACACATCGATCATGGACTATGTTTTTTGATGGTTCATTTACACAACAGGGGTCAGGTGCTGGGATACTGTTCATTACACCTCAAAGGTACTCTTTACCAAAAGCATACAAGATGTTATTTCCTTGTACAAACAACATTACTAAGTATGGAGCCCTAATCAATGGTATGAAGTCGCCCTTGAAAGGCGAGTAGATGAACTCAATGTTCTTGGAGATTCACAGTTAGTCATCAATCAAGTCAATGATATCTATCAGACAAGGGATGACAATTTGGTACCTTATAAACGGTTGGTTGATGATCTCAAAAATTATTTTACTCACATCACATTTCAACAAGTTCCAAGGGCAGATGATATAGTAGCAGATGCCATGGCTACTCTTACCTCCATGCTACAGATGCCTAAAAATGATTTTTGACATGAATTCCTAGTGGAGAAGTTACGCTACCCAACCTATGACTCCCCTAACTCTCGGATGATCTGTTCTATTATTGGACATGATTCATCTCGCTACCATCATATCTTTTCCTATCTTTGTGACTAGATTATTCTAGACACTTAGTCCCAAAATGAGAAATGTCACTTAATTCGTAGTGCTTCACGGTTTGTCATCATAGCTAACGACTTGTACAAACGTGGTCTAGATGGTACCCTCCTTAGGTGTTTAGAACCCGATGAGTCCAAACGTGCATTAGTAGAGGTGCATTAAGGCATTTATAAGTCTCACTCTAACGGCCTGACATTGGCCTATAAACTTATTAGAGCTGGTTACTGTTGGCTAGATATGGAAAAAGAAGCTACACAATTTTCTAAGTCTTGCAAACAATGTCAACTACGTGGTAATCTGATTCATGCTCCAGCCAAGGAGCTTATTCCATTCATTACTTTCTGGCCATTTCAACAATGGGCCTTTGACTTGGTGGGTCAGATTTACCCCTCATCCTCCAATGGACATAAGTTTATAATCATAGCTACAGACTATTTTACCAAGTGGGTGGAGGAAGTCCCTCTCACCATTGCCAATGGCAAAACAATAGCTATGTTCATTCTCAACTACATCATTTGCAGGCATGGTGTACCCTCAGTAATAATCACTGATAATGGGGGACAATTCAAAAACAAGGATTTGACAAAGCTATGCTCTAAGTTTAAAATTACTCAACATTGGTCTTCCATCTATTATCCTACAGGTAATGGACAGGCAGAAGCATCAAACAAGACAATCCTTAAGATCCTGCATCGCACAGTGCATAAATCTAGATGAGATTGGCATCTCCAGATCAATCCACCTCTTTGGGTGTACAAGACAAGTATAAAAACACCAACAGGGGCTACTCCCTATGCTTTGGTTTATGGAGCAGATGTTGTGTTACCAATAGAGCTTGAGATTCCTTCTTTGCGAGTCTCTCTGAAAGGCCTCATTACTGATGAAGATAACAGAATATCTTGACTACAAGAGCTAAAATTACTGGATGAACATCGACAAGTGGCATTCAATCACCTTAGATCATACCAGAAAAGGATGTCCAAGAGCTATAACAAGAAGGTTAGACCACAGGATTTCCAAGTGGATGACCTCATTCTGAGGGAGAACCCTAAGAATCAACAACATTGGATCCAGAAAGGGAAGTTTGAACCAAACTGGCTTGGTCCCTATATTGTTACTACAATTTTTGGGTCTAGTACCTATCAAATTTCTACTACTGAAGGAGAACAACTCAAAGAGCCCATCAACGCTCTTCATTTGAAGCGGTTCTACAGCTGAGACATCTTCAGTGTGCTCATGTATATACTAAAGTCCTAAAAAAATCCTAAAAATCTGAAAAATTCCTAAAAAAATGATCATCTTAGTGAAAACCTAGTGATAGGCACTTTGATGTATTTTCAAAAAAAATTATATATTCCAAAAATACAAAAAAATTGAAAAAATTAAAAAATATAAAAAAAGAGAAAAATAAAAAAAAGGTGCCATTGATGAAAACCTGGCAAACAGGTGTGATGGTAGAAAAAAAAGAATTTTTGCCAAGCAGGTGAAAACCTGGTAAACAGGCGCCTCTTGTTCCACAATACTATATCTATAACAACGCCACTTGGCTTTACGTATTTTCTTTCCTACATTGCTTCTTTCATTTTCTTTTAGTTCCCGTCAAGACACCAACTCACATGGATTGAAACTGGCCATACTCTTAGGGCAACCCTCCTGGTCTTGGGGGCATTGTCCTATTACCTTTTTGGATCTACTTCATGACAGTCACCAGTGATTCTCACTGCGTCTGCCTACTATCACTTAGCTTATACTGAGTTCTCTTTCCTTGAGAATCTCTCTCACGTCAGTCACTAGTGGTTCTCACTATGTTTGTCTACTATCGCTGTTCTATTGAGATTGCTCACATTCATTACAGTTGGAGTTATCCTTAAATGCTCTATCTATCGATACTCAGTCTTGATGATTTTATTCTTTAGTTTATACATATCTTTCGGTCACTTTCATGATATTCTGGTTCCTTTGTGAACCCTTCTGACTTGATATTGATTCAGCGCCATATGCTTGGGGGCATTCACATCTGGTTTTCCCTCACAACATACATCAATTCAGTCATTGCTACTTTGGGGCACGGGTCCCTCATTTGATCACATCTTTGGTTTACACTTGAGTCGGTAATCTTGTCACTTCTCAAGGACAACTCGCTACTAACACAAACTAGTGTTTTTCAACACCACCATAAATAGTGTTTTTTAACACTATCTATGGACACATCTGTGTTTTTCAACACACATTGGATATCTTAAACATAAACATCTATCAATAATAATCAAACACAATGCACTCAAAAGCACAATGGTGTTTATCAAACACCTCTAAACATGAACATATTCAAAAACTTTGAAACTGGCTGAGCTATGATTGAATATTTCTTTGTATGCTGTCTATTCTTATGGATTTCCTTGATATTTTCTTTGCCTACTGCTTTTTGGTATAGTCCCAATGATCCGGTAATGTCAAATAAACAGGGTGTATGTGATAAGATCTCTCGCACTAAGGTGGAACAACCTCACATCCCTTGATCTTGTTTATTTGTACGCCATGGTGAGGTCGGTACTATCTCCTTGCCTGTTATTGCTCTATTTGTCATTGCTTTGTTTGTTATTGATCTATTTGCTTACGCATGATCACACTCATGGTTATCTTGGCTTTGAATGCCTCGATACTGGTGTACTCTTGCAACATTAACTGGAAACAATGTTCAGGTCATCTTGGCTTTTTGTGCCCTGGTGCTTACATTCATTTCCTACATTTTATCTGATGCAGGTCATATTCATATCCTTTTGGTTGCATTGTGGCACAGTAAGGGTTGTATCGACTTTACTTTTCCAAAAAAAAAAAAAAAAAATGCTCAATGATGATAATTATACGATGGGTCTCACAACCATGTCCTAGAATTGCACTCTCATATTGCATCTAGCATAGGATTGCATTTTCATTCTAGACTTGCATTGTGGTAGTGATTCAGTGTTCTTTTCTTTGCATTTTCTTGGGTTCATACATTGAGGGTTTCTTCTTCACTGTCCTGGTTTCATCATGACTGCACAAGTGTTTGGTCCTCGCTCTCGATTCTTCACATGTTCTTTTGGTTAGCATTCATCATCCTACATGAGATGTTAGTACCATATACATATTCATCTTCATAACTCATTACCATCTACACATTACATTCACATTTTCATTTACACATTGCATTTACATGAATCATCTACATACATCTACATATATTTAAAACATGTTCATACATTTGCATACATTCTAATCATCTAACCATCTAAGCATATAGGAAACATCTCATAAAAGACAATCTGACACATGTAATGATACCAAAAGATGAGCTTATATATATATATATAATGTGTCGATACAAATACAAAATGGTGATATAAATACATGGATGCCAACGCATCAGATATATCCTATGATCTCATCTATCTATCTATCAAAACCTAACTCTGGCCCTCTCCCTCATCACCTAGAGGAGGTGGAGGTGGGGCCCTATTTGGTGGAGGTGGCACCTGTGCTCCCTCTGACCCTCTGGCATACATCAAGAATCTGGCCACCTGTGATGCCTCATCAGGCATCGCCCCTATATATGACACATAGTAATACGCCGCTCAAGCCATCTAGTGGCGAATCTCCTCCTGAGATTCCCGGAGCTGCTCTCGGAGATCCTATATCTCCCAATCTTTGTCCAATAGTCATGTGTCTCACACAACCAACTGTATGTTTAGGTCTCCAACCTATCTTGAGAGTTGTCTAACTCTCTCCCAAGACTGCCGTTGTGGATCCTATGCTATATCCTGCGCAGGCTCATCCTCCTGCATAGGATCCTCCTCCTATAAAGGTAGGTACTGCTCCTTAGCTGTGGGATCAACAGTCTATTGTCAAGACTGTCTGGTGCTCCCACTACCACTAGCCCCTACATCCATCCCCATCTATCGTGCGGGGATGTCTACCTGTATGGTCTGAGGTCGGGGACCCTACTGTAATCCCGGCTGTGCCCTCTGCTATGGTGGGGGCATTTGCATCTATTGTACCACCTATGGCTGAATGACCTATGGAGGTACAACATGCCCTCGACCTTCTATGCCCACTGGATTCATGAATCTAGGAAAGGGGTGGGTAACAAAGTGCTCTCTATAGTCAGCGATCACGCCGCCATCTACCACGTCTCATAGGTGATCCCACTATACTGGGACGAATGTGTGAATATCTATCATAGTGCATCCCTAGTCCAGCTTTGTCAGCCAGCCCCTCCAAATCTCATCAGTAAATCAGGCGTACGCCGTATACTCCTGTGGACGGCCAAATTGCCGCCATACCTGCTTCTGTGGGAATCTCTCAACAACAGTGATAGTACAACCAATCATTGCACATGAGCAAAAAATATGACTCAACTACTCTGCCACATCATCCCAAGCTTCTATAAGTCTCCATGGCCTCCAAATCACTGCAGCTAAATCATCGAGATGAGCTCGCCACTGATCTACCTTACCCAGTACTGGCTGGGTAATCATGCCCCTGTATTGGCAAATAAAAGGCTCTAATGGCTGCCTCATATCCTTGCATATAGGCCTGGTCACAGGAAGATGCTCCCAGGCCCATACCTGTAGTACAAATACCCCTGCGGCCATGCTTTTCACCTCTCGGTAGGAAATTTCATGCATCTCATGATACATGTGTGCTAACATGCACTGACCCCATCCATAATGTCAAGGTCATGCTAGCATCAGCTGCAACATCCTGCCCCAGCCACATTCTAGACCATGATGTCCATGATCAGATCCATACTGGCTAATCAGATACTCCCACGGGATCACCCTACCCATAACGAGGTCATCCTAAAAGACCTCCCTCAATGCTACTGTCCCCAACCTGGGTTGTGTCTCATACTCTACTCGGACACCGTGGAATGGTATCCTAAGGATCTGGTATATGTCCTTGGGAGTAATAGTCATCTCCCCCTATGGTAAATGGAAAGTGTTCATCTCCGAATGGAAACACTCAACCAAGGCTCCTAGCAATCCATGATTTACCCAAATCTCAGGTACATCACATAGTGAACTCAATCCCAAAGTACCTAAATGTGTTGTCTCGGCATCGTCCAACTGTGATACCAATATACTGATGGTCAGGTGGTGCAATCTGATAGCAATTTCTGGGAATTCAACCTATAAGACATACAAACAATAGTACATGATCAATAATCTGCGATAATCAAAGCATAGCGAGATAATAAAGCATTCAAGACATCCTACAGACAGTAACAACGTTGACACAAAAGCTATTGGACGCGACACAGACTGATTTCGTATTCTTATTGATCACTTTTTTCATGCGAAGAAGCAGATTTTCGCGCGAAGAAGTTCTCTTTCATGCGAAGAAGTTTTTCAGGTCGCACGACACTGACCTTTTTCATGAACTTTAATGCCTAGTTGTGCGAGAAAACACCCCATATAAGAGTTTCTCACACGAACATGGGTACTCTCCAGCGTGAGATTCCTCATTGAATGGCGTGAAATGCAGTTTCATCGCGCAAGATTTCCCTATGAGCCGTGTGAAGAAACTACTTCTTCGCATGAAGACCCGCGACTCATTTTCTAAAAATATGGAAAATGAAGAAAATTTGACAAAATTTGAAGAAATTTGACATGCAGAGAGGTTTGTCGACTACTTATTGGAGGTCCGTATGCTGTGGGCCGGCTATGTCTCCTCGATCACTCGAATCGGTGAGTGTTGTAGGGGAACAATATTTTTTTTTTTTGCTCAGAGCTGAATTCTCACAAAGTCAAAGGTTGAAATGATTTGAAAATGACCTTTTCATCCTTATATAGGTTTTGACCTAATTTTTCAAAATGCTCCATTTTACATGAAAACTTCACCATTACCTAATTTGACCGCTCTGAATCCATTTTCATGATTGAGATCAAAATTTGACACTTCTATATAGCTCAAAATCACATTTTAAAATTTGCAGGACCGACGTGATTAGACACTTGTGTAGTCAACTTTCTGACATCGTTTTCTTGTTAGAATCATATCTAGTCAACATTTTTTCAAATCTTTGACTTTTTTTTCAAAAATTCAACTCTGGTCAACTCTGGTAAACCCTAGACTTGGTCAACCAGACCTCAAAATCACTCAAACTTGATTCTAAATCTTCTACATTCTTCCATAATCTGTTATGAGTTCTTGATCTCTAATTCAACATCTATCTTCAATTTTTTGCTCTCCATCATTTTTGTGATGTATCATCTTTCCATTTTGCTCCCGAGGGGGCAGGATGATTACATCGTTCAATCTATTCCAATCAATTTGATCTGATTTTCAAAAAGTCCTCATTGCTAGGGGCATCTCATCACTTGAGGCATGTTCAACTTTTTGTACTTCATAGTTAAAACTGGATACTCCACAATCAATAAGGGCATCTTTGTTCCTTAAATCTTGTCATATATTAAGTATCTTAGCAATCTAACTCAGATTCTTAAGGATCAAGATTTGTTCTAGAGATGGTTCTCAGAAAATAATCTTTTGGAGCAGGTATCGGGGCAATCTAACCCTGACTCTTGATAATCAAGCTCCGTTCTGGAGATGATTCTGAACCTCTATTTACTATCTTTTGAGACAGGCATCGGGGAAATCTAACCTTGACTCCTGAAGGTTAAAACTCATTCTAGGGATAGCCTTGTGAAAGATGTCAATCTAACTAGTGTCTTGGCAATCTAACCTAGACATTGGGAGACTAAGCTTCATTCTGGAGATAGTCCTAAAATCTCTATTAATTATCTTGTTGGACAGGTATCGGGGCAATCTAACCCTGAATCTTGAAGGTTGAGCCTTGTTCTGGGGACAACCCTGTGAAAGATATCAAATCTATTTAGGTACTAGGGCATTCTAACCCGGATCCCTGAGGATCAAGCTTCGTTCTGAAGATGACCCTCGAAAACTCTATTTGACCGATGTCTTGACAACCTAACCTAGACTTTGGAGAGTCAAGCTCTTCCCTAGAGATGGCTCTGAAATCTACATCAATCAATCTTTGCATTATCAATGTTCAAATCTTTCTTCTGTGCTTCAGGCATCAGACTATTCTTTGAATCAATGCACTGCTCGCACATCAATTCAAAGAGGGGCAAAATGTAACACCCAAAAATTGGCATCTTGCAACCCTAACCAATTTTGTTGCATTTGTGACTCTTCTAGATCATCAAAGTCCTATTGTAATAGACAATTCTGAGTTTTAACTGACTCTACTCGACCTAAGTGTCAAATGCAGAAAATCCTAAATCTGCATTAATCATACATCATTTTTAATTCCTAAATATCTATTGGCTAACCAAACCTTATGATTGAATTAATTTAATTATAAAGTCCTAGCACTTTAATTAAATTAAATTCACCCTCTTTAGCTAAGACACATAAAAAGGGAATTAAACGATATTTAATTATTAAATAAATATCCTCATTTTCAGTAATTGAATTTAATTATTCAAATAATTGAGAAAAAGTAATTATGAGGTCATATTTATTTAATTAATTAAATATTGTCAACAAAATCTTCTCTTCAGTTCAGAATTGGAAACTTCTCTTTAATTATGCTTTAAAGAGAAAGAAAACAGATAAAACAAATAAAACAGTTAAAATCAAAGAAAGAAAATAGTTAAATCAAAGAGAAAACAATTTATTATATTCTTTTAAAGAAAGCTTTCTAATTTAAACTAGCTTTTCTATCTATTTTATTTCAAAGAGGAAAGTTTCTATTTTGATCTTCTCTGAGTCTATAAAAGAACTCTCATTCTCTCATTCAAACCCCACTCATTTTCATGCATTGTTAGAATACTGAATTATTGTCACATTTCTTGATAATCTCATATAGAATAATTTCATTATTGTAATAAGATAGTTTCAATTTCTAGAATAATTGCATTGAAATCATGTCTTAGATTAATCTCACATCTTTCATTTCTTAGAATAATCTTGCATTGTATTACATTCAGATAAATCCTTCGTTCCTAGATTGGTCTATGGTTGTGAGACTCTCATTCTGAGAGCTATTTCAAAAACCCCATCTGGATAGAAGGCAACAGGTCGAATCATGTAGGCAGACAGGATGAATAATCTCATATTCAGTCTTGTGTGTATCTGGTGAAGAAGGACTATGTTGAAGTGTATGGTGAGTTAACAAGGCCAAATTTACCACATACACTAACCATGTTCAAAAAAATTTAGTTGAAATTTAATGGAATGGGTCTATACAACCTCTTGACTACATTTATTAACCTTACTATCAGTCTGGACACCCTCAAGGCTTAGAAACTCTCCAATCATGTCTGATACATTTGGCACCATATTTTAGCTACAAATTTCTCTCTATGTCTAATTTCTAAATATGAGCGACTATGTTAGCTGTGTAGTGTATAAATAGAAATCCCTTGTTTAGTGTGCTACAATATAAGAATATAACATAAAAACTAGATTTGTCACAAGCCTCTAAAGGGTAGACCAACATGAAAGTGCCCTCCCTTGAGCCACTTTATTATGAGGATTATGTTTAGCAATGTGTTGGAGACCACATCGCCTCTTAGAACAAGACCTCTACATTAGCCCTATCTATATTTGGGACATATGTTGGTCATTAATGAGGAAACCAAGCTTTATATTCCCATTTCCCAAATTGCCATCATCCATTCATAAATTCTAGGCTATGATGCAGCCACACAATAATTGATGAAACCATACTTCTATGTTATTCCTTTAGAATAGTAGGGAGAAAATTATTATAACTTGAAGGGGGAGGGTCATAGAAGCTTATTCTAGTAGATTTACTTTCCACCCATCCTATATGTAGGGTGGGGGCCATAGTATGGTAAAGGGATCTTTTATATACTGAGGATTTCTAGTTTCCTGAATTGGTTGGGGATAAAAAAGATAGCCATTGGTGGGTGGGAGGGGAAAACTCCATTTAGCCACACTAACCATGAGTTATTCTCCATCTCCCTCATATATCATCATAACACACTACATCATGAGCTCTAAAAAAAAAATTCCCATTCCCATTCATGCATGATTCAAATTCCTATATTTTTTTCTCTTCACCCTTAATCCTTTCTCTTAGAGTTATAAAGAAGAAGGTACATTCAAATTGTATCCTTTAAATACTTATTGCTTGTGATAAATCCCAATTTTACAATTGGTAGGTCATTGGGCTCTTAGAATCAATCATGTTTTTAGCAGTTATTCCATCTTACAACTCACTTACCAATTTGATCATTTTATAATAGAATCAAACAAATAGTTTGTCTAAGAGATAAAAGCATAAACTACTAGAACTAAAAGATGCATCTAGGGGGAATCCTAGACATAATAGAGAAGATCATAAAGAAATGATAAGCAATGGTAAGTGATTTATTTAGGTCTCTTCTCAATAAGTAGTGTACGTAATCTCTTAGTGAAAAAAGGTTGGGTCTGGTTTCCCTAGTATTCTATGGAGAAAGGGTTGGGTGCTATCATTGGATAGCAGGTTGGTTGGTTTCTTTTGGGCATTGTCCCTAGCTGTCCATTTTGGGCTCCAATGTTGTTTTGTATGGAAAGAAAAAAAATCATTCGATAGAATACCCAATTAACAACCAGATACATATGAGTTCTTTTGAATAATTTCAATTAATTAAATGGTTCACTTTAAAAATCTAGCTCAATTTTCAATAAAAGAAAAACTAATATATTAATTTGTGTGAGTCACCTCTAGCCCCTAGAAAATCATAGAGGTCTCTTTTAAGTGTTAGGCATTTGCCCCTTTCCATAACACTTTCCGAAAAAGAACAAGCTTGTCGATAAATGTTTATTCTTTTATGCATAACACTTGGTCGAGAAGCTTATCTAGGAGATGTTTTCTATTTACATTCTTGTTTATTAGAAAAAGTAGCTAAATTAAATTCTCAATTAAGTGGAGGGAATTGAATGACCACCATAAATTGTAGGGCATTAGTCAACTAGTTTAAGCTAGATTAACCTCAAAAGGTAATTTGGTTGGCATTGGGGGTGAAACCACAACTTAACTGGAGGAGGGTGATTTGTTCATTAATAATCCCTTTATGACATGGAGGGACTCGAGGAAACCCTATATACCGTAGACATACTGACAACTATGTAATTTAATCTTGTTGATTTACCGACATTAGCCAAAGTAGCATAAGTTCAAGAAAAAAGATCTAGCAACATGTAGGGGTCATAAACTAACCACATACCCTAATTTCAAAAGTGGAACACATTAGTTGTCCTTTCTGATTGGATAGGAACGGTTGGAGGGGCCACACCATGCTAGCTACTATGTCCTATGTATGCTCACGTTGACTAATCTATTGACTACTTGGAAAATTTCAGGGGTGGGTGTGATAATTTATTGCTCTAGTTGGGAGTTCATGTGGGAATTTCCCTTGGGTTTGGCACTGATCCCCTTAAGATAAATGGCTAGAACCAATGTCTTAGCTTGATAAGAGTTTATTGATGATGTCGCCCCTAGTGATGTATGGGGAACTCTAATGATTAATATTCTCCTACCTTACTTGATGTAGCTTTAAATGCTTTATTTTTTTTTAAAAATTGACCTTTAATATTTTATATTTTTTATTTGACTTATGAATGTAATACTCTTTTTTATAAATATTATACCACTTCTCATTTATTGATAAAAAATTTAATTAATAATTTTAATCTTTGTTGTATAGTATTATTATAAAATCTAAATATAAAAATTATAATATAGATTAAATTCTATTTTACCAAATTTTTCTAAATATTCACTCAAATAATTGTAATATACTATTAATTTTTTCAAAGTACCCATAACTACAAATTAGCGGTCGCAGTAAACATTTGATTGCACCGTACAAGACTAACATGATTTCTTTGTTGTCCATGACTATCCCTACGGGTGAAAATGACAAGTTCCTAGATGGCCATTGCTGATGGTCGCGATCAAAAGCAAATTTATAGTTTTAGGTAGTCTGTATCACTCGCATTTAGTCGCCTGACCACCAAGCTCGTTATAAATTTGCATTTGATCGTAGCATCACCAATGACCGTCGAGTGGCTTGTCTTTTTCAGCTATGCACGCCACAATAAATCATGCTTGCCCTCAGATGACGCAAACAAATATCTACGGCGCGGTTACTTTCTGGTTATGTATTAACACTGAATTAATTATGAGACCCTCAAGCTTTGAGACGTCTCAAATAATCACATATAGCATCTCTAGACTGTAAGCCTCCATTCTCATTGAAAAATTCACATTTGATCCGACCATCATGAATGACCGTCGACGGACTTGTATTTCTCATCCGTACTGATTGCCAAAGATGATGTTTTACGAGACGGGACTTGTGATTTGAATTACTGTAGTTATTCGATGGGCAGGATGGAAAATATTTGGGGTAGTGACTGTTTGCAGTTTAAGCGCCGAGAGATGGTTGAAAGAAATTTGTAGGAGACAATCGAATTTGTGGGCTACCTGTTATAGTCGCATGTCGCTGAAGTACCATGTCCGGTAGGTTAGTGAGAAATGTCTAGTAGGTAAACCTACCAACACCTGGCTAGACTTTTTATTTATGATTTTTAGTAATTCTCAAATATTAGTTTATCAATTTATGTATCAAGCAACCAGGTTAGATGTATAGTTAATTAAGCGTTTGTATAAGAGTTACATAGTAAGTGTTTATCTCTATAATACTAGCAATTGCATCAATAGGTATATTGAAGAAACTTTTTGTAATATATTTTTTGATTTTTTTAGAAATTGAGGATAATAGAGGTAAATTATGATTTTGAGAAATATGAGATTATTACAAAGTAATATCTATTATAATGAAAGTATTTGTTGTCTAGTTTAGAGATGAGTTATAACAATAATTTAAAGGTGTTCGTGTGTAAATGGGTACCTGTCGGAACATACACAAACAATCAATAGATCATTATATTAGCAACATGGGGTTAGTGAAAAACATGGAAAACATAGTAAACCTGCTAAAATCGATTTATTGCCTTCTAACTTAGGAGGAGTGTGACCAACAACATATCAGCCCTCAGAATATGTTGTTGAATCAGTGACCAATACAACCTAGTATGAAGGATTTGAATTAAAATAAGCTAAATGATGAGATGAGCATGCATTTAAACTATAAAAGATGAAATAGCACTAACAACTATTTATGTGATGAAATAGCATGTAATCTAGCATAAAAATGGCAGCATAACAATGCAAATTTGATCTCTAATGAAGGCTTATTTGCTATCAAAACAGGCTTCTATTTATAGAAGAATGGGAGAGAGAGGGGGGGTACAAGGTTCATTTATGAGCTAGGAGGCCCAATAAATGAATATGTAAGAGCTATTAATGCCTAGGGCATTAATAAGGCATG
>MU227131.1:198271-216995 GCA_018584345.1 Thuja plicata
GCTTTTAGAAAAATTAAAATTTTAGCAAGCAATTTGAAATTATAAGACCTATAATTAGTGAGATTTGAAATTGAAAACCAAATCAGAGGGTATTGTGGAGGAGGAAAAAATTCTTCTGCCCATGGATAAAAACTGGCAGTCATGGCTACCAACAATTGTTTTGGCTACAATCCTCAAAACACACCACTTTGCGATGGCAAATTCAGAGGGTATTGTGGAGGAGGAACAAATTCTTCTGCCCATGGATTCAAACTGGCAGTCATGGCTACCAACAATTGTTTTGCCTACAATCCTCAAAACACACCACTCTACGATGACAAATTCATATTGGAAAAAAAATAAAAGAATGAAGAACCTAATTCTGAAAACTTTGGCAGAAACAAAAGGGTTCCAAGTGCGCTGCTCGGCAGTGTTGTTGTTTTCTTGTCAAGTCCTGAAAAAATAAAGTTTCATCGAATGTTTAATTTAATTAGTTTTATTGAGACATGTTGTACAATGAAAGCAAGATTAAAAATATATCCTTTTATTATCTAAAGAATTAGTAATGAAAAAACATAATTAAATTTAGGGTTTTAATGTTTTCACAATGAAAATGCTGAATGCGGCCACAAGCCGTAGAAATGAGGAAAATAGCTTGCAAGTTTTGATTTATGCCGCAAGTTTTGGGTACCCAAAAAAATTAGGTACCCGATTAGGCTTGTGCTTTGGTGTCAGGTTTGCCCAGGTGTACTGACACCTAGGCCTACTAAAAAGTCAACAAGTGCTTTCATGCACTTTTGGATGAGTGAAAAATGGGTTTTTTTCACATTGCCACTTTTTGGCCCCCCATGATCTTGCACATACCCTTGTGCGCAATCACATGAATTATGAACTTAAGATCCATGCCAGTGACTTCATTCAATTTCATGCCTCTTCCATCCCACTTGGTAAGAGTCTTCTTGGCTAGGTGATCCTGGGGTAGGGTTTTGGTAGCTTTTGGTTTGTCAAGCATTGGGTACAATGTCACACGGTGTACCATTATCTTAGTGATATTCAGTGGTTACCCTAATAAGAGATGCATGTTGTGAACACTGCCCAGAACAAACCTAATCAATTTTATCTGAAAGTTCTGTGACATATGCAAAATATGGGTTAAACCCTTGACTTCGAGGTGCTTGTGTTCTAGCTTCAGATTCGCGTCCACAAAGTTTCTCATATGCTTGATTCATCTCCAATGTTTCTAGCTATTGAATGGTCCAATGATAGAAAGCTTGGATGTCGTTATTCAATAGTACCTTTAGAGGAATTTGGGAATGGGCTCCTATTTGATCTATCTCCTCTGCAATCACAGGATGAAGTTTGAACTTTGGCAGTTCACAAATAACATTCCTCACTAACATCTCAGATCCTTTCTTAACCTTACTACTAGATGAAGACGCCATAATGCTCTGAGGATTGATAAAACTTCACTATAACTAAACACAAATTCCCTCTAAGATCGTTATTAGCTGTTAATGACTATAAACTGTAAACAATAACCCTTTGGTTTAACCATTTATGAGAAGTTTCATCACAGGTTTTCATCAAATGCTCCTTACATGGTAGTTATCACAGCCCAGGTAGTTCTCCTAGACTTGCTCGAAAGCTTGATGAAAACTAACTTTGTATCATTGAAACCATACAACCTGACTTAACTTAGTTAAGCCTGAGTAACTTGGTTATAACTGAGATCCAGACTCAGTTAGAACCATAATGTGTCCTCGTGCATCAATATGTAGATTTGGACTTGCTTGCATATCTGGAACTGATGTATGATGGCTTGTATGCACAATTCCAGTTATCTCCTTTCATATTTATTCGCAGATAGTGGATCCACCCAACTCACTGTTTTGGGTGTCATTCGATCCTTCATTTTTTTGGTCTAAATTCTCAAAAGACTTCCTTACCCATTGCTTACTCATCTGAGTTCTGGTTTCATAAACTTTTGTTTTTCCTTTATCAAAACCAGTATGGACATTTTTTCTCTATTAATACAATACTTTCTTAGATGATCGAGTTATTTACACACATAACATCTCTTAGTAGGATTCCTTTTCTGAGGTGATTCTTTGCACAATTTGCACCAATATACCCATATTCACCACAATGACAACATCTTCTCCATGTGTTGTAATCCCAACCAAAAGTTGCTTTAGCTAGTTGTTTAGCAGGGTTTCATTTCTTAGCTCTACACTCAAAAGAATTATGACCTTGTTTATTATAATTGAAACATTTTCAGGTTCAAACTTAGGTTTCTCAGTGCATTCAATTTCCCTATGTCCATGTTCGTTTCACCTATAGTAGTTATCATTAAATTTTGACTTTCCATTTCTTCAACACTTATTTGATGTATGCCCTAACTTACCCCAATGATTACATGTAGGTTTCTTGTTCTTTTGAGCTCCTTGCTATGAGGATTCACCTTGTTCACTATAACCTAATCCAGTCTATCCATGATGTCTCAATTGAATTTGCTCTGTCAAGTAATCCATACTTATTTGTTCATTTATTATAATCTTATTGGTTTGTGTTTCAGTATTGAGATCATTTTGTAATCTTTCATTTTCAGTCCTCAGATTGATAACTTCTTGATTTGAACTAAATTGAGTTGATTTATCATATCTTCTTGTTGAAGTGAAAAATGATGGATTTTATTTTATTTTTCCTCTAATATTTTACTTATCATTCTTTTATCTTCTTGTGCCATTTCTTTGTCATTTTCCGCTTGGTTCTTTTGTTCCATGACTTCACATATTCTGACTGAAATAATTTCTTATTCTCTTTAGCTTTCTGAATTCTTCATGTAAATTGAGATTCTTTGCAAGTAGGTCTTCAATGGCTACATCAGCTTCTTCGAAACTTATTTCTTTGCATAAATCTTCTATTTCTTCTATGTAATTTTTATCATTCATTTGCATTGCTAAATCTTTTCTTCTTTTCAGGGAATGAGAGAGCTGCTCCTTAAGTTTTCTGATTTGATCCATGGCCACTTGTAGATCTAGCTTTTCATTTTCAATGGCTTTCTCTAGTCTATATATTTCCATTGCCTCTGATCTTTTCTCAAGCTATTAAGCTTCTGATAAGAGAACCTTTAGGTCCGATACCAATTGTTGGAAATATATTGAGGCTAAGTGACTGAGAGGGGGGAAGTGAATCAGGAACCAATTAAATGTATTCACTTTTATCCTTTATTATATTTTCTAATATAATTGCATGCATGGAACATAAAAGAATTAAACATCCATAATGCTTGACAAAATATTTGGTTACCTAGAAACTTCCAAACAGAAAGTAAAACTGGGGTGGGGATGGTACCCACAAGATTTAGTACTGGGGTAATAAATTTGGTTGGTTAATGCTTACAATTGACTACTTTTGATGATCTGCCTTGGTAGGATCAATAAGGACTATTAGGTCCACCTTCTGAAAGGATTTTTACAATACAATAAAGTATGCACTCTGTTAGGAGATTTGATAAGGACTGTTAGGTCCACCCTGTTAAAGGATTTTTTTGATACACCTGTTAGGATGAACTAGTGAATAATCTGCTATGCAACTATGATTTTCTAAATGAGATCCTTTGAGATAATACTGATCACCTTAATGTGATAGATGATTCTCTACTATTCCTTTATACTGTTGTACCCTTGTAATCAATCTTCCACTTCATATTTGCATATCCATACTCTTACTTCTACTATTCCAACATTTGGATAAACAAATGCCTTACATATATACCTTATCCAAATCAATTACTTACACAAGTCCATTACTTAACATATATCAAATAGAATTAAACAATATGTGCTATGTCGGCCTAATGGTGATACTCGGGTCCAGTAATCCACTCAAGTGATATACTGACACTCGGGCGACACAGTGAACTCAAAAATCTGGCACTTAGGTGATAGTGGGTGCTCGGGCCATAATGATCACTCAGAGATGGTAACTCAAGTAACACTGGTAACTCGGGTGATACTGTTCTGAACTATCTTCTCAGTCAACAGTACAACTGCTTAGACTACACTTCAAGCTGCTGGCTCGGTCAAAACTGTATTTATGTAAGTGACTAAGTGTTTTGGCACTAATTGACAACGTGTCTTGCCATAAGGCCTACATTGTCCTCTAATAAGGACTATGTACTATAATGCATCAATAAGCTCCTACCAGGGCTAAATATTTTAACAAGGATACTATACTCTGAGTACATTATTTTTGGGTGCTAATTCCCACCCGTGTTTCCTCAACAATAAAGGATTGTGTTATGTTGTTTGTATTTATTGTGTTATCATTTGGATTAAAGCTTTGGTTTATAAAATTTAATGTTTAATAATTTGTCTCACAATTGATTCACCATCCCCCTCCCTCTCAGTTGTGTTGGTGGACTATTATTCGTAGCAGTTCTCCCTTTTGGTTTTTATTACGTTGGGGATAGGAGAGGAGATGACTGCAAAAGGGAGACTTATCAAACTCATACTAGTAAAGAGCATAGATAAGACCCTGGTCTAGCAGAGGTGACACTCCTTTAGCAATGCTACCACTTAGATATGAGAAAATAAAAAATGGGACATTTATCTTTTGGCCATGCCTAATGTGATTTAAGATAGGAAAATTCTATCCATCAAAGGTGGTATACCAACCTTCTAGTTTAAAATACTTTATAATATAGAAACAAACTAGAGCACAAGGGGGTAAGGAAAATCTGTCATACCCATTCTCATTCGCGACTACAGTTATCTTTTCCCCTTTCTGAAAGAGCCTCTTCATATATATCTTGTAGTTCCCAGAGCTTCATTTCTCAACTTCTAAACCTTCACAATTTAATCTCGTAGCCTTAGCGATTGATTTTGGAGTTGCAAAAAAATTGATGTTGCCAATAATGACATTTTATTTGTGCCATGAGTTGCATTGTTTTATTGACAAGGTGGTATTTCATCCCTTCATAGCTTTTAAATATGGCATAAACTCAGCTCTTCTAAAGATATCCCATAATTCACTATTCTGCATCAATTATCTACAATCCTTTGGTTCTGAGCATTTAAGAGGCCCACTCATTAGTCTCACCTCAGAAATATTTAGCTGGAGATTAGAACTGGGCATTAGAGGCCCACTCTTACTAGTTTTAAAATAATACAAAATACTATTTTTCACATTTACCATACAAGTTATGAAGCTTCATGAAGATTATTAACTTACGCCATCGAAAGAAGCAATTTGGCTTGATATAATCACCCTTCATCATTATACGACACTCATAGTTGTGTAAAAGATATTGAGGTGATTTTTTGGACTCTTCAAAAGATAGTTCCCATGAAGGATATCTTTAAAATTGATAATAATATTTATAGCAATTACTTGAACATAAATAACGCTGTCATTATTTTGAGCTTGCAAGACAATTGAACGGTAATGCCTACTAGGCTGCCAGCTAGTCTAGAGCTTCATGTGGTCATACTTTAATTGATTTGGAAAAGAGACACTTTAACTTTACACACATTTTCCTCTATAAGTTTCACTTTTTCCCTTTCCCAAATGGCATTCGAAAAGGGGTCCCACTTTCCTACCTTAGTGAAACTCTTTGTATAATACTTCATTCACATACAATTGTAGTTATTCATAGGGTTCTTCATATAAGAAGACATATAATTCAGCTGATTGGAATTCATCATACTATCTCTAGAGTTCCATACCAGAGAAAAAGAAACCCAAATATTAATTCCAAATAGAAACACCATTATACAAGGCTATGAAAGTCTATCTAGGATTGAAGATGACCAGAGATAAAGGTTTGACTAAGGTCTAGATTTGCAAGTGACTCCTGTAATATAATTAATTCTCTTCAGGGATTCTCTCCCCCTAGCTAGACTATAAAGGCAATAATTAAGGATAGTACATATTTGGTATAGGGGTTTGAAGACTATATCATATCTCACATTTATTGTGAAGGGAATTGTGTTGTGGACAGCTTAGAAAACATGGGAGTTAATACCCATTATAGGTTTGAGTGGGATATAAATGATCATTTTGCCAATGAATTTGAATCTTTTCATTCGTATTGATGCAAGCGGGTGGTAATTTCTTATATGATTTGGTAATGATTCTCACATATGTACAACCGAATTGTGGTATGTAGGCCTATGTCAAATTTTTACAGATGAAGGTGTTTTTTGTCTTGTGCATTCTTTGTAGCCCTAGTTTTTAGAATTTTGTTACCAAAGATATAGAGAAGAATAGAAATAGGACGGAGTCGCTAGTTTATGATAGATGAAAAAATATGGAGTTAGCCTCGAGTGTTATTTCTATTGGGGTTTTATTTTTTTATAATGAGATTCTTCATGGTGTTGATACCTTAATTATAGAATCTTTTGATGAGGGTTTGAAGGATGGTGTTTTGCATGTGTATGGTTTGGAACTGGTGATTAATGAAGAGCTTGTTGGCTAGGTCTCTAATAACCTAATTAAGGGTATGAAATTTTATAGGGATCAAAAATCATAAATGAGGTTGTGGAGACTTGTTTCCTTCCTAAAAAAAGAGAGAACACCCGCAAGAGCACTGATAGTGGCTGCGACAGACTCTCCCTCCCTAACCCTTGGTTAGAGATCACCGAGGTAATCATTCATTACCTAACTTTAGATCGTAAATTTTGGAGTATCTTTAGATACCATTTTTTCATTCTGAACCATTTCCATCATGATAAATGTATTTCAATTCCATTTTATTTGGTATCATCACTCAATCACATTTTATGTTCGCTCAATAAAAGCCATCTTCTCCTATTTTAGATAAGGGCTTAATTTTTCTTTTCATAGATCATGTAAAAGGCCTTCATGTGGTAAGATTCCCCTACCTCAAAATAATAGGGATTAAAATACAAGAAAAATGTAAGGGTTCAGTATGGGGATATAGACTCTAGACTGTGGACGTTGACTTTGATAATGAGTATGTTTATCACATTTAAAATAAATATCACTCGTTGACCTCTGAACCGGGGATTTATAAACCCTCTTGTTCTCAGTGGAAGAAAATTATTTCTTCAGATGATGATGATTCAGAATATGTCCCCTTTGAGGATATCATTCTAGATTCTTTGGACCCTAAAGTGGGGAAGAAAAAATGGAAATCTAAACCTAGTGAGGTTAAGCATAAAAGAAAAGTTAATATTTTTGGGTCCCCTTCAAATGCCAAAAAAATATTCTTCTGAGATGAAATGTCATCGCCCCCGCTTATTTTAATCGGGCTTCCCATATTTTGTATGATTTTTGGGAAGACGATAAGGGGATAAATGTGGAGACTTTGGTGGAGTTGGGTTAGGACACTCCAAATGAGAAAGAGTCTTAGGTTTGGGAGAACTCGTGTGTTGGTACAAAGGTCAGAAACTTCATGAATGATCCGAAAGCTTTATTTGATTGGATTGTCTCTAAGATTAGTCCCTTGAAGAACATATCACCCTTGGTTTAAAAATTGGATGACATTTTTTCCAACACTCGTTACTTAGCTAAAGGGATTAGCGACATCAAGCAAGATCACGAAAAAAAAATTAATAAGATTTAGGGGAAAATGAAGGTGGTTCAGGAGAAGCTGAAAACAGTAGTGGTTGTCAGCAATACGAAAATGGATAACACCAGTAAGGATTTGAGAAAACTAAATGAGCAAGCTGGGGTCATTTGAGACCTCTCTAAAGGGAAGTCCCTCTCACCTTCCAGTAGTTACAAAGCAACAAAGATGTGCAACAGTAAGGACACAAGATTAAAGAGGAGGAACAAATTCATGGGCGAGGAGATGGAAGATGATGTGGATGTGGTAGATAATTCTACTATGTTGGGACTTATTACAATATTGATAAGTAAGACTAAGGGCATGGCCCGTTTGGATAGTATAGATAGAACGATTAGGGATATTAAACAGGTTATTATTAAGAAAAATGATAATTTGTTAAAGAATATGTAGGATGGTCGTGGGTACTTTTTTTCTTGTTTTTTTTTTTTTTTTTAGTGTCTGGGTCATGTCTGGTTGTGTACTAGTTTTATCTTGAGATAGGCTATTTTGTTATTTTGTTTAAATATGAGTTTTATGGTCCCTGTAAAACAAGTTTTCTTTTAATTAAAAATAGAAACCTCACTATATAAAAAGTTGAATATTCCCTTTCCTTCTCTCATTTTCAAGTATTTCTTTAAGCATCTTGGGGCACTACTCAAAATTAATATAGCACCAGTCTTGATAATTAAGGCCGAGATTAGGCATGAGATCGACAGTAATGTTTCCTTCCCTTAAAGTGCGACTGACTTCATAATGCCTAAAGGTGGACTAAATAATTTTACAATCCTCCAGGATACTCAATAGATACTACGGGAAACTAGTGCTTCCTTTTAATTAATTCATAATCAATTTTGAATCTCCTTCCAGTATAATTTTTTCATAATTCAGATCTTGGAGGTGTTTTATGTGTTGCCAAACGTCAATTAATTTAATCTTATTATTAGATCTGACACCTAGATTTTTCTAGAAGCCTTGAATAAAATTACCTTTCTAATCTCTAATAAATCCACCAATATTAGAGTTCCCATGGTTTTCTTTGACACAACCATCTATATCTCGTTTGAACCATCTACCCTGTAGGGGAATCCATGTTGTAAGTTTTCTCTTCATTATATTGTTCCAATTAATGTTTAGGAGGTTACGTTGTATTCCCTAATTCTATTTAACCCTCGATTTATGGAGATTAGGACTTATTTTTCCTTTCCAAAAGATAGTTGCATTGATATTTTCCTTAACTTGTTTGATAATTTGGAAGAGGATAGTTTAGTTTCTTGATTGGTCCCTGAATATTATGTTATTAGGTTCTTTCTATATGCTCCAAGTGAGGAAGGGAGAGATTTGGGCCCAAATTTTTTTGACAATAGTTTGATTGAAGAGAGATTAACTCGACTGGTAAATGAACAACCTCATAGAATCAAATTTAACCACCCAACACTTATTAGGGAAAACACATGGTCCCACTCCTCCATAACATAAGGGCATTGTAAAAATAGGTGGTCAATACTTTCACTATCAGACTGACGGAGAACACATCTATTCACCATTCATTATACTATTCTAATTAATGTTTAGGAGGTTATGTTGTTTTCCCTAATTCTATTTAACCCTCAATTTATGGAGATTAGGAATTATTTTTCCTTTCCAAAAGGTAGTAGCATTGATATTTTCCTTAAGTTGTTGTTTGATAATTTGGAAGAGGATAGTGTTGTTTCTTGACTGGTCCCTGAATATTATGTTATTAGGTTCTTTCTATATGTTCCAAGTGAGGAAGGGAGAGATTTGGGCCCAAATTTTTCTGATAACAGTTTGATTGAAGAGAGATTAACTCGATTGGTAAATGAACAACCTCATAGAATAAACTTTAAGCACCCAACACTTATTAGGGAAAATACACGGTCCCACACCTCCTTAACATAAGGGCATTGTAAAAATAGGTGGTCAATACTTTCACTATCAGACTGATGGAGAACACATCTATTCACCATTGAGAATCCTCTTCTATTTAGATTGTGAATCATCAGAAATTTACCATGGGTAGTGATTTACCAAAAGCAATTAACCTTAGGATTGAGGTTAGGGATCTGTTGGTTAAAAAAGTTGTCCTTGCTAAAATTTTGATTAAAAGTAAACTCTATTACCCTCTTGAACAAGAATCAAATTGAACCAACAGTTGGATGAACCACTCATAGTTCAACCTTTGTGTTATGGTACAACTACCTATATATGATTTTTCAATGAATTGATCTACAATTAACTAATCAAAGAAAATACTTTTACCAGAAAGTAAGAAAGACATTTCACATCCATTCATCAACATGCTATGAATGCAATTATATTATAATTGAATAAATAAAGTTCACAGATTTCGTATTACTTCAGATGCCAACAATCAAATAAACTCAAACATTAATTCCATCTTTACATGCTTGCGATCAGATAAAGAATTAAATAAACATTTAATTCCATTAGAGACCAATTCCACAAATTCCAAACTGACATATTTGAAAACAACAAAAAAGATATTTTCATTCTTAGATTAAATTCTTCTTTACATCAACCACACACATATATCCAAAACCCAAAAATGAAATGTATTAGTGTTTCATGTTTTTGAAATTCTAGGGATTTACAGAGTCTTAATTAAACATATCAATTGCCTCCAAGCTAATAGATTTTTTTTCAAAACCAGATTAAAAAAATGACTCCACTAGAGTAAGAACCAGTAGTTTGCATAACTAACTATGACTAAAAATGGGTAGAGAATACAAATTCTTAAACAACAGAACTATAATTCTGCCATACCTTTAGGACTGAGATGTCATCAAGGGACTTTCTAGTTCATTTTGTGCTGAAGGTACACCACATAGTTTCCTCCATTCGATGTGTGTAGCCTAGAATTTGAAAATGATTTGGTGATGTAGCATCCCGATGTGTAGGATCCTCTATTTCCAAACTTCTTTATTCTAACCTTGGTTACCTTATTTTTATGTGCTTCCAAATGATCAAGACAGACGATTAGCATTGATTCAATCCTCACGAGGTTGGAGAAGTCTTTGGTAGTCATAGCTTTTGTTTCATTAATAGTATTTATCTTCTCCTTGAAGGTTTTGATCATCTCATCAGTATCCATGATTGTTTTCTCATATTCTTGTAGAAAATAAATTTCAATTCACTTCAAGTCCTTCTGCATAATATTCATGAGCTTTGTTAGTTCTTTTAGTAGCTCAACCAATTCAACATGTCCCTATTTGATAACTGATTTTATCCATTCTATGTAATACTTACAGACATAAATTACATTATCATTTAAATTGGCTACAAGATTTTTAGCGAGGAATTTCATAATCCAGTATTTATGCACATCATTCATTTTCCTTACTACTACTACCCAAGCAGTTCTTTCTTTATCCAATGCATTGACTTATGTATATAATTATTTACTCATTTTCATTGCATCGCCTTGAATTCTCACCAAATTAGTAATATAATCAACACCTTGCTGTGTTATTGATTCCATCTAATTGTGGAATAATTCTGCAATGATTTTTTTCCCTCTTAAGCTGATCTACAAGCTTGTGCTTTGAAGGTAGTTTGGGGTTAAATGATTGAGGAACTTAGGAGAGAAGTTGTGGACCGGGGTTATGGATAATGCTTATGTATTATGATGTATTCGTTAGTGTTTGTTTCAGTGTCTTTTATCCCTGTCACCCTTCTAGGTCGTAGATAACATCTTCTTGGTGGTAGTCTCTAAATTATTTGCATTATCGGCTCATGAAGACATTCCCAAATCAACCCTTTCAATGGTGAAATCTTTGGAAGAAGCATCTTTGACATTTGTTTCTACAATAGGATTTTATATTTCTACTATCCAATGCCCAGTATCTTCCTCTACATTTATCATACCCTCTATTTTTAGTCTTTTCAGTTTATTTATTTTTCTAGGATACTCACAAACCATATCTTCAATTGGTAGTGAAATGGGGACTACACTGTGTTTCTTGCTAATTGAAATCTTTAGCCATTTTGGAGTAACTGGAGTATTCTTTTCTAGAGTTTATCTGTGGTCGGGACCTCAGATACTAGACTATCTATGTTTACATTTATTTCTTCAATATGATCAAGGTCAACAATTAACTCATCCTTTAATCCTTTAATATATTTTTCTTTCTCCTTGATTAGGCCACACGAGTAGGAGGCAGGCTCTAGGGAATCTTCCTGGATTTATATGTTAGAACACCTTTAGTTTTAATACATATAGTACTTGAAACATCAACAAATGTATTAGAAGGAGGTGAATAATATTTTGAAACAATATCTGCATGACCAATTGAAAGAGCCTCAGAATCAGACGCCAATATTTTCTTGAATCAATGATTTTTCAACCATCGCTCTGTCCTTCTTATCACATTAAATGATCTACATTGAATATTTTTTCAGTGTCTTTTATCCCTATCACCCTTCCAGGTCATAGATAACATCTTCTTGGTGGTAGTCTCTAAATAATTTGCATTAGCGGCTCATGAAGACATTCCCAAATCAACCCTTTTAATGGTGAAATCTTTGGAAGAAGCATCTTTGACATTTGTTTCTGCAATAGGATTTTATATTTCTAATATCCAATGCCCAGTATCTTCATCTACATTTATCATACCCTATATTTTTAGTCTTTTCGGTTTAGTCATTTTTCTAGGATACTCACAAACCATATCTTCAATTGGTAGTGAAATGGGGACTACACTGTGTTTCTTGCTAATTCAAATCTTTAGCCATTTTGGAGTAACTGGAGTATTCTTTTCTAGAGTTGTTTGAAGATTGGTCTGGTTGATTATTACCATAGCACTCATATAATCGGGGTTCACCTCAAGTTCCTCCTCCTTCTTTGCATTATCTATGGTCAAGACCTCAGATACTAGACTATCTATGTTTACATTTATTTCTTCAATAGGATCAAGGTCAACAATTAACTCATCCTTTAATCCTTTAATATATTTTTATTTCTCCTTGATTAGGTCACACGAGTAGGAGGAAGGGTCTAGGGAATCTTCCTGGATTTATATGTTGGAACACCTTTAGTTTTAATACATATAGTACTTGAAACATCAACAAATGTATTAGAAGGAGGTGAACAATATTGTGAAACAATATCTACATGACCAATTGAAAGAGCCTCAGAATCAGACGCCAATATTTTCCCAAATCAACAGTTTTTCAACCATCGCTCTATCTTTCTTATCACATTAAATGATCTACATTGAATATTTTCTTCTTATTTTCTATCCCAATCCATTTTAGGTAGTGGCTGCCCTTGAACCTTTTTCTCAAAACGAGGATCTGACACATCTTCACCTAATTCTTCTAGGACTCCAGTAATGTTCATTTTCAGATTCATAGAAATGATATGGTTCAATGTGAAACTGGACCACAACCTTTTCCTAACTTCAAATTCATCGCAATAGTTTTACCAATAATCCTTCAATTGAGGTACATGATGAATATCTTCATTAACAGCTAAATGTTCCAATGTTCTAAGAGTTGTGGTTGCTAGTGTATGGTTGAAGATTCAACTTCTTGAACTCCAACTCCATATTAAGCACATCAAATATAGATTTCTAGTTGTAATTGTCGATTTCAATGGGAAGCATCACTCCATATTTTCTCTTATCTTTCAACTTCCTATAAATATGAGCTAGCTACCTACTAACTTCAATTAATACATGACTATCTAGAGAATACCTAGGAAACTTGAATGGTTCACCTTTGAATCCTCTGACTCTGATATAAGTGAACATGGTGAACTTAATAAAGTAGCTTCCATAAATATTAAGTAGCTCCACTACCTCATTAAACATCCTTTGATTCTCATTTCCCTAAGTTCATAAACTAGCCTTCTTGCAAAATCATCATTTATTCTCAGGAAAGTTTCAACATATTTATGTCATTGAAGATAGGGATAGTACTCATATATTTTCATTCCATATACCCATAGTTCATGATAAAGATTGTGTCATTCCCTTTTGCAAGATAGAGTTTAGAATAGATAAGAGGACATATAGAAACCCTTACTTCCCACAAATTTACTTAATCCACTATGTAATTCTTGATTAATCACTTGGGCCCAATCTAGATATTTCTAGCCACCCAATAGAATCTGAATATGAAAATATATCCAATATTCCCAATAAAAAGCACGTGAGTTTTCTTTGAGTCTGTTAAGCAATATCACAATGTCCCTAACTTTAATTATGAGGTGCTCTCTGGTTAAGCAAAGAATAGACCCTCTTCCTCTCCATGGAACAGAAAAGGAAAGTGTTTCCATATAAAAGGAAAGCAAGATAGCATTTCAAAATTTGAAAAATATATTTTAAAACTTTTTAAAATATTTTAAAATATTCTTTCCTAAAACATTTCTTGTAATATTTTATTTCTTTAGTCAGAAAATGAAAAGCAGTAGGGGAATGGAGATCTTTAGATTTGGAGGATTCGTACAAATAAAAATGATCAAGTGATGCTACTAGGGGAAAACAATATACCGCTAGGAAATAGAGAAGGTGAATGGACAATTAGAGGAAATTTAAGATGGTGGGAAGAGTAGGAAAATGAAGAACTAAAAAAGCTAAGAGACTATCGACCCATTGAGAGTTTTGGATCAGAATAGATGAAGGGATAGGATATCGATAGCTAGAGTTTGTACAACAACATGGGACCCATACCCACAAAGGAACATAGTGGTGGAAATTAATCTACAAAGGAGAACATAATTGATTGAAGGGTAAGGTCCATATTCCACTATAATAAGATTTGAAGTCTTAATTAAAAGGAAGTTCTAATTGTAAAGGAGTATATTACCAAATGTGAATTCATATCCTCGTTGAGACATGATCTTCATTTGATTTCTTCTGCAACAGCAGGGCCACTATTGTTAGTACAAAGTTTGAGAGATCCAATTTGTTATTTTTTTTGTTATAGATTGAATAAAAAATAAATATTCAATGTTTAGATGAGTAGTATTAGTAAATACATTTCACTTGGAACCTATTTTCAATATAAAAAAATTTGGTGCAGTAGGTCTGGTAACTTAATCTTTTTTTGAAGTCTTCTTGATTTTTCAAATACTAATAATTTGTGTAGATTTGATTTCCCCCATAGAAAAATAGTGGACACATATTTGGAAAAAAATGTACATATTTTCTAAATGAAAACTATAAAGTATCAAACTATATGATTCATAATGTATTAGAATTTAGTTTGAAATTTTCAGTAAAAGGAACGTTCAAATTATAAAAGTGTACCTTAGTCAGTGTGAAGCCATAATTTTGTTGAGACATGAGCACATTGAAACACTATTGGTTACCTATGAATGTAGATAATGTAGTAATGTAATTTCTTAACTTGACTGTAATAAAGATATAATTAATTGAAGTGTGTGATATATATTTCATTGTAATAGTATGTGAAATCTGGAGTTAAACACAGATTGAATTATAGACGAGTACCTTCCTATTTGTGTATGAAAATATTGTTTGAGATATTACCACCTTCTATAGAATTATAATTGGACAAAGCGTATGTGATGCAGCAGTGGCAAGCAGAAGCCTTCAAGTGGTGAGAAAGTGGTAAGTTTCAAAGACCAACAGCCAAGAGGACAGGGTCAAATCACAACCTTCAAAGGTCTCAATCACCCAAAATGGGATCCAAGTACCCAAATACTTATCAAAAGTATCAAAAATGACTAGGAGAAAGGTTATCACAACCTCAACTCTCAAATGTAACCTAATCACTAGGTACACCGAAGTCCTAAGCACTAATATCGAAGGATCCACCAATAGGTCCCTCTAGCCCAAATTAAATTCAAACCCCAAGAAATGGATACTTAGACCAGGGGTTCCCTACAATCACTTTACTATCTTGTTTAGGTCCTACTCCTTTAGTTCCAATGGTTCTTTCATTCAAAAGAAACCCATAACATCAAGATGCTTTATAGTCTAAGGATTGGCTTGTAACCTTTTTCAGAGTGAAATTTGGACATAAGTCAAAATGTTTCCAAAAGAGGTGTTGATTAGGTCAGGGATTCTGATACCCTTTAAGGCTTTACTAAACATGCCCAAGCACCAAGGATTGGAGGTGAACAAAGGTCATTTCTATCACAACTTTTAGACCGGGCTAATAGGCCTAATTGGGGCTCCAAATGAACTACAAGTGCTCTTTCTCCTATGCCAAAATACAAAGTAAGCATGGAGGCATGTGTGGACATCCGAAACAACTCAAAATCTAGGATTTTAGCCCTTGGTGAATCCCCAACCAAAATCTATAGTGACTATCCCAAGTCACAGAATGGTGCACACATGAGATGTACACCTAGGGTCTTGTGGCAAAGCCATTCCTCTGCATCTCCACACTTTTACCTTGTAGAATATGAAAATAAATTGAAAAAGGATGAATTCCACCAAGGGGCATCAATTTCCCATGGTGGAATCGGTCCAAACACTCAAGCCCTAGTTGCACCCTGGTTTTATGCCTTAAATCCAGGCAGTCTCACTAAAAACTTGATATCTCACAAACTAGGATAGATTAACACATGAAACCAGTTGAAAATGTAAGAAGTTTCAAAGCTTCAACTTTTAGGATCACTGTTTCATGCCCCCATGACCATACCAGTCTGTAAAATATTGTTGTCCTCTGAAATTTGTAGAAAAATGGTTTATTTTATTGATTTGAAAATGCCAAGTTACACATTATGCCTTCCACCTACCTGAAAGGGCTATTTGAAGGCTTCCCCCATCGGTTCCAACTGATTTTTAAACAATCTGACCATTGGGGGTTTTAGTTACAACTTTTGGCAAAATTTGTCAAAGTTGCTAAGCAACTTTGACAACATTTTGTGCAATATTTGCAAGACAAATGACCAAACTTGGTCCTAATTTATTCTAGTGATCCAACATGGATCTAAGACCTTAAAAACATGAAAAAGACTAATATCCTATGATTTTAGGCCTATTTACCACTTTTCACCATAGTAAGCCAGGGGCTTATAATTGTGCCAATCCTGGAACTTGGTCTAGGTGCCTAACTAGACTAAACTAGATATGTTTAGGACTCTTAGAGTCATTGTTTGTTGGGTCTAGAGTAGGTGCTCTTGCACCACACTCCCCTTGAGTTTTAAAACTCAAGTTCCTGCTTGAGGATAACTACTCTACTGAAGTCCCATGTTGCTTGATTTGATCTTCAGTCAGCCATGTAACATCTATGGTGGGGAGTCCCTTCCATTTTAATAGGTACTGCATATACTTCTTGGTTCTGGTCTACCTTAATAGCTTTGTGTCCAAAATTTCCTCTAACTCCACTGGTTTGCTTTGGGGCAGATTGGTGACATAGTTTTCATCTTGGTTGATGTTTGTTTCCTCACCCTGCTCATTCATTGAACCTACTGTAGCTTTGTATGGTGTGAGGTCTGCCACATTGAATATTAAAGATATTTTCAAAGTTGGAGGAAGGGAAATTTCATAGGCGTTTTCACCTATTTTGTTGAGTATGCTGTAGGGGCCTACTTTCTTCATTTGAATTTTGGAGTATCTACCTTTAGGTAGTCTCTCATTCCTTAGGAAGGCCCAAACCCTGTCTCCTACTTGGAAGTGGACCTATTTCCAACTTTTGTTAGCATTTTCTTTCTACTTCAAACTAGATCTTTGCAATGTTTCTTTTACTTGTTGTTGTACCTTTGTGATGAGTTCTACCAATTCTTGGCCTTGTGCATTGATTTTGAAGTTAGAGGGGAGTTCCATCAGATCTAATGGTCCCTTGGGGTGCAAACCATATAGTGCTTGGAATGGAGTTTTACCAATTGACCTATTTATGGAGTCATTGAAGGCAAACTCTGCTTGGGGCAGAATTGTATCCCAACTTTGTGAGTATTGCTTGGTTAGGCATCTTAAGAGATTTCCTAGCGACCTATTTACTACCTCAGTCTGCCCATCTGTCTGTGGGTGATAGGTAGAACTATAAGTGAGATTTGTGCCCAACTTCTTGAAGAGTGTCCTCCAAAAGTGCCCTTGGAACTTTACATCTGTGTCTGATACAATTGTCTAAGGTAAGCCATGGATTCTAACTATTTCTTTATTAAAGAGATTGGCTATGTGAGATGCATCATTTGTGCTCTTGCATGGCACAAAATGGGCCATTTTGTTGAACCTATCCACTATGACAAACACACTATCAAAGCCTTGCTTGGTTTTAGGCAGCACCATTACAAAATCCATTGATATGGACTCCCAAGGTCTTGAAGGGATTGGTAAGGGTTGGTAGAGTCCCTTATTTGTTGTCATTCCTTGCTGGAAGATTGTGCAAGTCTCTATAAAATTCTGAACATCATTGTTCAACTTAGGCCAAAAATAGATCCTCTTCACCATGTCTGTTGTCTTATCAATGCCAAAGTGACCTCCTAGGACACCACAATGCTTTTCCCTCACTATGTTTGTCCTCATTGAGAACTTTAGTATACATATTTGTGCTCCCTTGAATAGAAGCCCATTCTGAATCAGATATTCAGAGAAATCAATGTGATATCTGCCCTCCATTTTTGTGCAAATCTGATATACTTCTGCAAAATCAGGATCATCTAGGTATAAGTGTTTAAGGGACTCAATTCCCACACTTTGTAATTGAAATTCTTCAATAAGACCAACCCTTCTACTAAGGGCATCAACAAATTTGTTTGCTACACCCTTTTTATGCTTAATGTTGAAGGGATAGGCCTGCAATTGCTCTACCCATTTGAGATGTTTGACTGAAAGTTTTTCTTGTGAATTAAGGAAGCTTAATGCATGATTGTCAGTGTAGACTACAAACTCCTTTGGGATAAAATAGTGCCTCTATTTCTTAAGGGATTGAACCATGGCATAGATCTCTAGATCATAAGTGGAGTACTTTCTTTTGGCTTCATTCAATGTCTATAAGAAGAAAGCAACAACCCTGCCTTCTTGGCTTAGGACTGCCCCTATAGCCAAATTGCTTGCATCTGTCTCCATAGTGAAGACCTTGTTGAAATTAGGGAGGACCAAGATAGGGTATTGGGAAACTCTATTCTTCAAGTATTGGAATGCATCATTGGCTTCCTTTGTCCATGCAAACTTAGTCTTCTTTCCACCTTTGATTGTTTCAAGCATTGGTGCACAT
>MU227131.1:217095-255150 GCA_018584345.1 Thuja plicata
TACCTTGTGAAATCACAAAACCTAGGAATACTAGTTCCTTCCTCATAAACATGCATTTTTCCAAGTTGATTACCAACTTGTGCTGATGGAGTCTTCTTAGTACCTATTCCACATGATCAAGATGGTCCTCCTTTCTATGACTAAATATCAGTATATCATCAAGGTAAATAACAATAAATTTTCCAATAAAATCAATGAATATCTCATTCATAAGCCTCATAAAAGTGCTAGGGGAATTTCTCAAGCCAAAAGACATTACTAACCATTCAAAAAAACCTTCATTAGTCTCGAATGTTGTCTTCCATTCATCTTCCGGTCTGATTCTGATTTGATGGTATCCAGACTTTAATTCTATCTTGGTGAAGTAGCAAGCACCTCCAAGTTGATCCAAAAGGTCTTCAATCCTTGGCATGGGAAATTTGTACCTTATTGTGATTTTTTTTAGGGACCTACTATCAGTGCATAACCTCCATTTTCCATCCTTTTTAGGGGCCAAGACTGATGGTACTGCACATGGGCTGAGACTCTTTTGAATGAGCCCTTTTTCCAACAATTCAGCAGTGACCTGTTTTCCAAACTCCGTATGCTGCAATGGTGTCATTTTATATGGTGCCTTATTAGGCAGGGATGAGCCTGGTATGAGATCTATTTGATGACTAATGTCTCTAATGGGAGGGAGGCTAGTGGGAAGGTCACTAACAGTGACATTTTTATACTTTTGCAGCAGTTTTATGACTTCATTTGGTATGGGTTCTTTTTCATCAGACCTGATATTATCTTTGGGCTTTGATATTAAGAAAAATGGCTCTATATCAGATTATTTCAAGGTTTATAACATATCCTTCTCTCCCATGATGATCACAGTGGGTTCTTTTGCAGACTTGTTATCCAGGTAGGGGATCCATAGTAGAGGTCTTCCCATCTTTAGTGATGGAGTAGGTGTTTTTCCTAGAATGGTGTATGGCATCTACATCAAATTGCCAGGGCCTATATAGAAGGATGTGTGAGGCATCCATTTCAACCACATCACAAAGAAATTTGTCCTTAAAGTCTGCAATTGAGAATTCTATCCATGCTTGTTCTGTTACTAGAGTTTGTTGGCCTCTTGTTAACCATGAAACATGATAGGGGCAAGGGTGTGGAATTTTAGGGAGGTTTAACTTTTGAACCATTTCACAAGATACAATATTTTTAGTTGAACCAGAATCTATAAGTAGATTGCATGCCTTTCCATGACATTTGATTTTTGTTCTGAAGAGATTTTTCCTTTGTGGAGGTTCTTGGAATTGTGTCACTTGAAGGAAGACTTGCCTCATCATGAAGCATACTCCTTCCTCTGGTTCCAAGTCTCTAGCATCAGCAATGTCTTGTTTTTTATCTTCTTGGAAAAGTTGTGCCCTCCTCTCACCTTGGTTGTTGTTGTGTCTCTTCTCAAGGCATCTTCCTGCATGATGTCCCATTTGGTTGCAATAGTAACATTTCAATGGTCCATTGCCTCTTCCTGAATTTTTCCTTCCCCTATTGAAGGGCCTCCTTCCTCTATAGTTCCCTCTTGAATTAGAGTCACTATTTTCTTTGTCTCCTTGGTCAGGGGTCCTGCTGCTGCTGCCACCACTTTGTCCCTTGTTCCAAGAGTTGCCTTTGCCTCTAAAGTTCTTCCCACTATAATTACTCTTTCCTTTGCCAAAGTCTTGTTTTCTCTTCCATTTTTCCTCCACCTTAAGTGCCATTTGATAGCATCTATTGACTGTGGTAGGGCAGTGTAGACTTAACTCTTCTTGAATGGATACTTTCAAGCTATTCATGTACGTTGCTATCTTTTCTTCCTCATCTTCAGCCATATTGGTCTTCATACATAGTTTCAAGAAATCCTTGGTTTATGAGCCCACATCCATGTCCTTTTGCTTCCTCCTATGGAGTTGCACCCCATAGTCCTCAGGTACATATGTTTCTTTGATCAATGCTATCATCCTATTCCATGAATTGATCATGTTCTTCCCATTCTTCACCCTCTTTGTTTGGATGAAGTTCCACCAAGTTAGGGCTGCTCCCTTTAACTTGGATCTTCCCACCTTTACTCTCTAATTTTCAGGGATGTCTTCATAGTCAAAGAATGTTGTTAGAGCCTCTATCCAATCCAAGGCTAAATCTGCATTCATCTTGCCATTGAAGACGGGAAAATCTATCTTTTCGTCCATGGTTCTCCTTCCCATGGACTTTAAGGCATCTATGAAAGGTATTTGGTTTGTAGGGATGTATTGAACAGGGTCATCCTCCTCTTCTTCACTTTCCTCTTCATTTTCAGACTCATCTCCTTTGCTCTTGTCAAGTTTCCTCTTAAGTTCTTGAAGCCTCTTGGTCAAGGCCGTGTTTGCAGCCCTTTTCTCTCTCACCATCTTTGCTAACTCACTGTTTGTGAACCTTGCAGGGATCTCTTCATCTTTAGGAGTAGAAATAGCTCTGATACCACTTGATGTAACAGTGGCAAGAAGAAGCCTTCAGGTGGTGAGAAAGTGGTAAGTTTCAAAGACCAACACCCAAGAGGACAGAGTCAAATGGCAACCTTCAAAGGTCTCAGTCACCCAAAATGGGATCCAAGTGCCCAAACACTTATCACAAGTATCAAAAAGGACCAGCAGAAAGGTTATCACAACCTCAACTCTCAAATGTAATCTAATCACTAGGTACACCAAAGTCCTAAGCACTAATACCCAAGGATCCACCAATAGGTACCTTTAGGCCAAATTACAATCAAACCCCAAGAAATGGATACTAAGACTAGGGGTTCCCTAAAATCACTATACTGGCTTGTTTAGGTCCTACTCCTTTATTTCCAATGGTTCTTTCATTCAAAAGCAACCCATAACATCAAGATGCTTCATAGTCTAAGGATTGGATTGTAGCCTTTTTCAGAGTGAAATTTGGACATAAGTCAAAATGTTTCCAAAAGAGGTGTTGATTAGGTCAGGTATTCTGATACCCTTTAAGGCTTTACTAAACATGCCCAAGCACCAAGGATTGGAGGTGAACAAAGGTCACTGCTATCACAACTTTTAGATCAGGTTAATAGGCCTAATTGGGGCTCCCAATGCACTACAAGTTCTCTTTCTCCTATGCCAAAATACAAAATAAGCATGGAGGAATGTGTGGACATGTGAAACAACTCAAAATCCAATATTTTAACCTTTGGTGAATCCCCAACTGAAATCTATAGTGATTGTCCTAAGTCACAAAATGGTGCACACATGAGATGTACACCTAGGGTCTTGTGGCAAAGCCATTCCTCTGCATCTCCACACTTTTAACCTATAGAATATAAAATTACATTGAACAAGGATGAATTCCACCAAGGGGCATCAATTTCCCATGGTGGAATCGGTCCAAACACTCAAGCCCTAGTTGCACCCTGGTTTTATGCCTTAAATCCAGGCAGTCTCACTAAAAACTCGATATCTCACAAACTAGGACAGATTAACACATGAAACCAGTTGAAAATGGAAGAAGGTTCAAAGCTTCAACTTTTGGGATCACTATTTCATGCCCCCATGATCGTACCATTCTGTACAAGATTGTTGTCCTCTAAAATCTGCAGAAAAATGGTTTATTTTATTGATTTGAAAATGCCAAGTTACACATTATGCCTTCCACCCACCTGAAAGGGATATTTGAAGGCTTACCACAGCAGTTCCAACTAATTTTTAAACAATCTGACTATTGGGGTTTTTAGTTACAACTTTTGGCAAAAGTTGTCAAAGTTGCTAAGCAACTTTGACAACATTTTGTGCAATATTTGCAATATTTGCAAGACTAATGACCAAACTTGGTCCTAACTTATTCTAGTGATCCAACATGGATCTAAGACCTTAAAAAAATGAAAAATACTAAGATCCTATGATTTTAGGCCTATTGACCACTTTTGACCATAGTAAGCCAGGGGCTTATAATTGTGCCAATCCTGGAACTAGGCTTCGCAACTTGGTCTAGGTACCTAACTAGACTAAACTAGATATGTTTAGGACTCTTAGAGTCATTGTTTTTTGGGTCTAGAGTAGGTGCTCCTGCACCAGTAAGATATACATTTGATTTTTTGTCCATCTAGAAGGGAATCATTGTCTGCAAAATTTTTTGAGACAAGCAACTTGTTAGTGTTTCTTATAGGATGAGTAAAGTCAATAAACAGTTAAGTTTCATTTTATAGAAGTGAGGTAGTAGATTAATGTTAAAGTTGGTACCTATATAGAATTATTGCACTGAGTTTGTTGAGTTTTCTTGTTAGAGTACTGAATTTGAGACATAGCCAATTGAATTGTTTTAAGAACACTTATATCACATATTTGAACTGATAGTTAAAATTTGGATATGCATTGAGTGAAATCTGATCCTCTTGGTGGGTTAAATTGCAACTGTCAAATGAAACATGAGAGACCTTTCTTGAATAGAATTGTTTACTAATTTGTTTGGCCATGTGGTACATTGTTGTAAGGTGAAACATTATTTTGGACATTATTTGAAGGTAACTCTTCCAATGAATTTTTTCGACAATACACATTAGCAACATAAAGAGTTTCAATCAAAACAAAACATCTAAACTATCAAAAAATTTCAACCTCACTCAAAATTAATGTCAGTGTAATCGTTGACACCAAGAGGATACATTTATTTTATCTATCAAATTTAGCAATTTTAAACATCAAATTATAGGCCTCTTAAGTGTCCATATATAAAGAAGGTTTTTTATTCCAAGAGAAATTAAGCTGTCATATTTTGTGCAAAATAGTATATATGACATACATGTTTACTTCATGACAACTTTAAATGGAAAACAATGATTGGTTGAGATAAAAAGATTCACTCTACATCAGGATTTCAAAAATTTGGGATAACTTTGCAAATTTTTTTTTTGAAAAATAGTGTAAAAAAAAAATATCCATCTTAATTTAAATGGTGGCCCAAGAGAGCTGCAGACTTGTTTTTGTAGTTATGATTTGGTTTTAAAATTCTAGAAAGGTGTTTAACCCTCATAAGATAAAGTATTATAGAAAGATGGGTTTAGTTAGTTTGAGGACATGGTCCTTGCCTTGAAATTACCTTGAATGGAAACCAACATTTGAATACGATTTCTCATCATAGAGGTGTTTCATCTTTTTTGATATTAGAAATATGTAGGAGTAGAATTTCTTTTGGTCATCATTAGCCTAATTTTATAAGTTTGTTTCTTTCTATAGAAAAGGTACTTAGTTGTTGTTCAAAAGGCATATATTTTGTATTAGAGATGCGTTATGAAGATTTATTAAACATTTAATATTAAATAGTTGTAGGTGGTATTAGTTGAATTGAATATAGGCTAATTTTGAACAATGTGAATGAGGACAAAAGGTTGGGAAATCTAACCTGTGTTTCTTTTTTGTTTTTTTGGTGAAGGTTGTTCACCTGATAGTGTGAGTAATCTCTCGTCCTCCCATATTTGGTGAGAAAAAAATGGGTTTGTTTGCATACATGCATATATCTGGAAAGTGAACTTTGGGTGTATGCAGAGGATAGCAAGTTCTTGAACTCTTCAAGTAGCTGTAATTGTGAGTCCTTGGCAATCTACATTGTCGATGTCAATTGAGGCGCATGGTAGTTTAAGCCCCTATGATTTGTGTATGGTTAGTTCCCATGCCATTCATAGTGGTATTTGATGTCAAACACCATGGCTCAATGGTGTGATTGACACAACCTTTGGGTCGTTGATGTCCCATGATGGGCCTATGTAATTCTTGAATCAAAAAACAACAAATAGAGGAAGTTGTGGTACTTTCTCTTCATCCCTATATACAATAGCTTTTACCTATCCAAGTGCACCATTCAAAATGCTAGTTTCAACCCATAAATTGGAGGATAACATAACTTCTTGGCCAATACAAAGAAGTATCTTTGAATCAAGTTTTTCTTTTTCTCCATCAGACAATGTCAATCCTCTAAGCTATTCTTCTATGGATAGTGCAACTGGATTTGTTAAAGACAGAAACATTATTTTATTATATATTGACACCACTTCATTTGTGGCAAATAGATGTATAGAGGGTATGAAAATAGATTGGTGTTTAGTGGTCAACGAGGGGATGGATCTTTCCATTAGGAGTTGCCAATATGCAATTGTAGGCTATGCATTTTGCAAATGTGAGAGAAGGTTTCATAATCTTACTTGAGCATGTTCATCTCCATTCTAGCGGAATATTTTGTTCAAAATTATAACTTTGTTGAAGCTATACCATAGGGTTCCCTCGTAAGATTTTGATGCATACATAGGGATGTCTTTGATTGCCCCAAGTCACCAAAGAGAATGACTAATTGTCCTTCAAATGGGATGTTGTTTTTCCCTGGGAATGTCTTATGGTGACGCCTATAATTTTTTTTCATTATCTTGGGTCCAACAAAACTCATTTCATCTATTAGAATGTATTGAATGAAGTGCATGTCTCTTGGAAAGTTTCTTGTGCTTTCTCTTCTATTGGTGCCATTTATTTTAATGGTATTAAAAGTGTAGAATATATTTTGGATTCTTGTATGTTAAATACTTCTATGTCTGTTGGTGCAAGAAGTAGTAGTGGTGATTGGTAACTTGGTGTTTCACTCAAGAGTATGTATTTAATGGTTTTGATCAAGTGAGACTTTCTTGTTCATGTGGTTCTTTGAACAATCATTCACAATGGAGGTTGTGATTATTGGTATGTACATGGGAATAAAGTATGTGGGTAAGTGCACCAAGATAGTTTACAAAAAGGGGGGTATAAGTGGCCACTTTTTTTTTCTAAAATCAAGTAAACCTGAACTTTGAAGACAAATTTGAGAGTCATGCACTCAAAATTAGAAGATGTGCGAATAAAAATAATTGTAGTACTCTGAATCTAGCTTCTAAAAAATGGATAAGATTAAGAGGGTCAAACCTCTCACGCATGAAAAAATATTCTTGATTTTTCTAGATAAAAACATAACATAGCTATTTCCATGCACTTCACAAAATTTATAGTTAGATTTAGTATTTTACAAAACCCTTTAGTTGGATGATAGGTAAGAGTGAGATCTACAAGTTGTTTATTTTTTGTAATTTTATATTGAGTGTGTTTTATTTATGATTTTTTGAAGTGATTGCATCGTTAAGATATGGTACATGTTTGTGCATTGGACATAACTTGCATCAAAATAATCAAAAAATGCAAACATTTTTTTAAAAGAGTATAGAATCTAGTTTAGAATAGTAATATGTAATTGTTTTGAATTTTGTTAGGTAGATCAAAATTTATTAAAAAATGGTAGCCATACATCTATGAGGACTGTCAAGACACTGGTAAAGAAAATTAAACTTTAGTATGCTAATGTTGTCTGAAAATTGAAAAAAAACATGGTTAGAAAGCTCAAATGACCTGTGAAATTATGGTGGTAATTTTATAAACACCCACTTGATGATGTGTAAACCTGATGATACAAAATTTGTGAGACCTATTCTGAAGAATAAAACAAGAGAAAAGAGAGGTAAATGAAGGCAAATGAGGCTCCCAAGGCCCAACCTTGTTATCTAGGCATGTTAACTACCCTCATTCTTAGCTTTTAAATTTACCAAACATAAGCCCAATTAATTAATTTGAATTAAAGTAACACAATTATGTTAGGGATGTTTTTCTATTTTTTTTGGGTGGGTGGCCACTTTTTAACACATCATCTTGGTGCACTTATGTATCTTATGTGCTTCTTTTTAGTCTACTGATAGGTTGAATTGGAAATTTTATTGAGGATCTTGGGGTGCCTGAAATTTTATGGTTGGAATCTATGAAAGAAGTTTCTATTACCTCATCTAGGTGGTTGATTTGACCATCTCCCAATTGTGATTTATATCGATGTATCACCAACTAAGGATGTTGAGTTCATTGATGTGAATAGGTATATGTGGTTTTAGACCGAAAAGTACCTTCTATTCATGACACACGTCTTCTTCCATATGGTCATCCTGTGTTAGGGGGATTTATACATTATTTTCTTCTAGTGGTGATAGATTTGTTTGTTGTGCATGCCATGGATTGTATGTGCCTAGGAAGATTTCCCACTGAGCTATAAATTCTTCATTTGAGGTACTCAAATCACATTGAATATTGCAAAATGGGTGGTAGAGAACCAACTCTTCCCAATAGAATTCCACATAAGATTTGTATTCCTTTGCTGGAATGGTAGTGAAGCATTGAGATAATTGAACAATTATTGGTGTGGAATGTTCTTTCCACTTATTTTTCTTGCGAGAAGCTTTGAAAGAATAATTTTGAGTTACTTCAATTAGTGACATTATTTCTAGGTGCAGAGTTTGGGCCATGTAAAAGTAAATATTGTTTGGGGACATTCTTGTGGATGTCGTGGAGATGGAAATATGGTGAATAGTATTTTGGTGGACAAAAAGGGAAACACATGTCCTTCTAGATAGGGTGAGTGGCAATTTAAGTAGTAAGCGGCATGTCTCCTGAGTACAAAAGTCTCTTTCAACAAGTGTGTCAGTTAGCATTTTTCAAAAGGCATGTTGGGATGGCTTATCAGATGGGAAATTGGTGGAGATACGAGATAGCATAAAATTGTATATTTCAGACTTGTGCTGAGCTTTTGGAGCATATTTTGTAATATATTTAAGGACTGTATTTATTTACAGTACATGTTGTCAATCTACGTTGGCCCTCCAAATGGAAAGACTTGATGGGTTGTGTATGTTGATGTGATCATCATTTCGAGAAGGAGTGTGTTTAGGTTGCCCATTTTTTCTAGTGGATATATTTGATTTGTCTTGCTGAAGGGGCTTTATATCGATAGACAAGAGATGTTTGTTTCTTCCTAAGACAAGTTTTTACTATACATTTTTTATGTCGTTGGACTTGATTGGTCAATTCAGTGTAATCAATGGAAGGGTTGCTTTCCATTATCTTTTGAGTGTCCATTAAGTATGATTCATCTACTGGTGATCTATGGATGATTTGTTTCCTAATTTTGATGCTTCTTGGGTTTCATGCTGACACATACATATTGATGTATTCAATTTCATTTTGTACTCTAACTGGGAACTATTCCATTCTATTTCTCAAAGTCAAAATCTTCATTAAGCTAAATGAATCTATGGATTTGTGTAGAAACTTTATTTTTCCACTCATACCTAGAAAAAAGAGGTTTTTAGGGTCTCATGTAAGTGATTTTACATTGTAATTTATAAACATTATGTACTTTTTACATGTACTAGTAGTTAGTTACTCCAAGGATTTTTTCAAGGACCACTTAATGAAATGTTGTAAATCAGTGGTGCATGTATAATGCAGAAAGGTGTGGGTTTTCAACTATATTTTTTAATCTCCATCTATTAACTACATTTTTATTTGTAGGTGTAGTAGTAGGCATGATGTTGTGGAGGTAAGAACATTTTGTGTCAGTGGCACTAAGGGTGAAGAATAGTGTTGGACACCCAATTTGGATAACCATGTTTGAGATCTTGCCTCTTCTTTGGTTCCAAAAAGGTTTCATTCCATGAATTTTGGATGTAAATGGCATTAACTAATCAGTTAAATTTTTTTCAGGAAATTCCTTTAGTCTTTGATGAAGATCACCAATCATTGTTGGAAATGAGTCGTTGATTTTTCTATGTTCCAAAAATGATTTTGTGGACTGAGTTCATGGTAGGATTAAGTAATACTGAGAGGGAGGGTGAATAAGTATTAAAACACTTTAAACATGAACTTAGCAAATTCTAACTTAACCAGATAATTGCTGAAATGAAAAGAACATAAACATAAAACACACAACTCATAACACCATGAATTTTTTATCGGTGAAACGCTAGCTAAGGCAAAACCCCAGTGAGGATGGTACCCACAAATATGTACTAAAATTATTATATCTCTGTTAGGAGACCTAGCCCTGCTAAGAGCTGATTATTAAATTAGCACATTTCCTTGTTAGAAGAATACAAAAACCATCTTAAAGGTATACTAAGCTCACTTCTCATACAATCATAAATATGATTATGTTACAATGGTTTCTCAATAGTGAACAATACAAGAATCTATTATTCTAAGGTAGTTCCTATTGTAGTTCGCATCACCATCTATTTGATTTTTTCATCACAATGTATTCATCTTTTTGCATCCATTTCTTCCATCTCATGCATACATCACTTTACAAAAAGCTCTTCCTATACATACATCATTATATGTCCAGTTGGCTTCCAAAGCATCGCAAAGTAAAATTATCATTTAGACAAAAGATAAATACCAAGTCGGTGATTATATACTAACAAAACATAGGTAATCATCAAATCTGAATCCAACTTAGCACATTTGGACTCTGCATTATACTCCCTTAATCATCGCGACCTTTCATCTATCCTATATCAATGTTACATTGTCTTCACATGTATTCAACATACTATAACTTACTTCTCTTAACACCAAAACATAAGAGACCTTAACTGAAGGTCAGATATATCCCAAAAAAGCTTCCCCTAAGCTTGCATGTCTTACTTTGTTATATATTATCTTTGCTGACCAAACTGTACTGCTATACTCTATAATTTTGCTTTCTTGACTTAGTCATTTTGCAAACTAGAACTCCAAAACTGTGTTTGACACCAAGCGACCATCCATACCAGATATGTTTCCATAAATGAAAACTGTAAAGTTTTCCAAAACATTCCTAAATGAACCACTTTCCAACAATATCTCCCTTTGGCATTGATGGAAACACTTAGAAAAAAATGACTAAGTATCAATACCAAAAAGAATATACACTTTCCTTCTTTATCTCCTATACATATTTTCTTCTTTGTACATTTTTAATATCTACTCTTCTCCCCCTTTGACATCAATGGAAAGGTTATACAAAAATGTAGAGTAATAACAAAGTTGCTTACTAAAAAACTTTATACCATCTTAAGCACTTTCTGGAATGAGCTTTACAAGATCTTCACTTCCTCTGAATGGCTCTTTGATAGTATCTAACTTGCATGAATCAATCCATTTAGTGCCAAATAGGATGTCTCTACTGCCTTTAGCTTGGTAGGCATGAATCCAGTGAGGGTTTGCTCTATTTTCTCCATGTATAAAATGTGGATATCAAGAATTAATAACTTAAGATTAATTATACTCTTCAACATACCAAATCTTCCCACAATTCTCCCTTTCTTTTTATCCAAAACACTTAATTTATCTAATATCCTAGACACTTATCTCTCCAACTCCAATATGGTATGTGAGGAGGTCTCACAACTATTGATTAACTTGTCTAGAGTTTATCTGTTCTTTTCTATTATATCCTCAATGTTTTTAATGTGTCTGATAGGATTTATACAGTAACTATATAACTTTATGCCAGGTGACACACAACTATGCCTAAGTCCCAAGAAATAGACTTGCATACTTCCTCCAACTTCTTCGCAAGGTACATCTTCTCTACTTTTTCTGCAGTAATCTTCTCTAAGGACTCATAATGACTGTCAAAGTCATCCAATACCTTGTTCAAACTATCTACATTATCCTTTGATTGGAAAGAAAAAGGTATAAGTAGGATTCTGTTGAAAGTATCAACTGCTCTTTCCATTACCCTTGATTTATTCTCACCTTTTTGCTTAGATCTCTCCTTTTCTTTTGAAAATGCGATGAGGGATAGCTTCATCAACTCATCCTCATCTATACTCTCAACATTAGTGTTTAGAGTTATATCTCTACTTTCCAATAATAAAGATGAAGAAATAGATGCATGAGTTTCATGTTGCACTTCATCTTTATCTACTTCTTCCTTTGCTATTTCAAATTTTCTCACTTTCTGCTCTTCCTTCTCTTTCACTGTTAGGTCAATAATTCCTCCATCAATGGTAGTAACCTTCTCAAAAGGATCACTAACATCCTATGAAGTGTCCAAAGACATAGACACACTAGAAACAAATAAATCTGGTTGCTTCATAGTACTGAAAAAATGGCTATTGTCTTCATCCTTTGATGTATGGAGGTTTACATCAGCTATTCTTGATGACTCTCCTTTTATAATATTAGGCTTATTAGCCTTGGGAGGTGAGGACTTCTCACGTTTAGTTCCCACCAAAACCTTATCAACTTCCTTTTGTGTTTCCTCAATAACTTCCTCATATTTTATCCCCATTATCATTACAAATATTGACTTGGTTTGCACCAAAGGTTTCAAAGCATTCAATATATTTTTTATTTCTTTGACCTAAACAACAGGTAACATGTTTTCAACTTCTTTTACTCTAATTGTTTCAACTTCTATATGTGCTAACTATTTCCTTTTTTCCAATTTCTCATTAATTTCTTCAGGCATACTGCCTTCAACTTGTAACAAGTTCTTCTTAAAATAAATAAAATGATTTATTATCGTATTTTAAATCAAAACTTTATTAGATGCCTCATACCTCTTGTAGTATCTGATCAATGAGATAAGATTTCCCTGCTCAACTATTCTCTTCTCTAGTATTTTCATGTAAGGCTTAGAGAGTTGTTTCACATCAGTGCTCTTCTCTAAAACTTTCCTCTCTTCTCCCTTCTTATTTTCAACTTTCTACTTTTCAAATTCTTTCCTTTTTCTCTTAGGTGGAGAGTCTTGTTTGGTGGATCTTTTGAGGTGTAGGAGTAGTCTCTGGTACATCAATCATAGTAGAGGGTGTACTGATAACCTTCTCAACTTATGGAGGTGGAAGGGTTGTAGGAGTAGTGCTCACCAACCAAGAAGCTCTCTGTCATCTTCTTTCTTACCTCTTTCATATCCTCCTTTTTTATACCAGCCTTGGTTCCTAGATCATCTACCATATTTTCTACTTTTCTCTTTCTTATAGCTCGAGTATGCTCTTCCCTTATATTCACATACTTATCTCCATAGGTACCCCATTTTTCTTTGGATGGATCAATTTCTGAGGATAGAATATGTTCTACTTGCATGGTCAAGACCTCATAACTAAATTCATATCCCATAGGATAACATCTCTTCTTCCTAGGTTACACTTCCTCAAATCAAACACAATCGGTTTCAATCATGAAATACATTGTATCCTTTTATTATTCTATAATGCCTCAGGGATCCTCACTCTTTCCTTCATCTATCTCTGCAAGATTTTGATCATCCCAAATAATTCACCATCTACCTATGTATTGTTTTGTCTTCTATAGCTCTGTGTGATCTGAATTCTAGTGGGTTCACTATCCTTCCAAGATCTAGGGTGCATACCAAGAAAAAAATGAACAATATGAATATACATTTGTATTAATAGAGACTCAAACCTAAATCCCTTCGACTTATCCTTCTTGGTTTGCCTCAGATTCTCCAATAACTATTGTGAAAGTACTTTGCAAAGGTTATACTTAACACTTTCTTTCACCATTTTATATGGAATCATGATCACTCCTACTGATACAAAGTTAGGTCAGCTATTTTAATGAAGTTTATAAACTAGAATCATTGAAATCAATCTAACATCTTGCTGAAATATATCATTAACTATCATTGCTCTCTTATACCATCAAAAATGCCTTAGGGTTTCCACCCAATTTCTTGTGTTCTTCTGTGCGACAAGAATAACAATAGAGATATCCAAACCTATTATACCATGAATTAGATCACTAAAAATCTTCATTGAATGATCTCCAAGCCAAATGAAATTGTCGTGAACTCTACTCAGAATGATCTTAATCCATTCATCTTCGTCAAGTTCATAGAGTTCATTCATTTGCATTATACTAAGGTTCTCAATATGTGAAAACTTGGCTTTCTTCTTACCATCTTCTCCAATCATGTCTTTCATCTCTTTAAGATCTCAAAGTCTCTCAGAAACTCATACTTACAGTGAATGTAAGCCCTAATGTATTTGACATGTAGAACATTGTAGAGTGTTTGAGAAAATGCACCTTTGGGATCATCTTCAGTTGCTTTAAATGGGTGATTTTTGAATTTATACCTAGGCCTTTTAGCAACATCAAAAATCAACGGAGTATCCATAACCAAAGCTTAAAAAAAAATATAAATACTTTTTATCTATTGATTACGTGAATTTCTTCTTTGATCAAATGCTCAACAAACTTTCTTCTTTGCTTCTGTTAGCTCAAATTATTTCTCTCCTTAGGCTTTTTTCTTTGAATGATGTTCAAAAAACCTATTTTGATTGACCTTGTACTTCATTGTGTATAGAAATGACACAGTTCCCAATAAACTCATCTCTCCACATAATCGACTCAATTAACAATATAGATTTGTAAAACCATGCGATCACATATATATATTTCATAATATCTTTACATACTCTCTCTAAGCTCTTAATAGCTTACTCCTTATAATCAGGGGCTGGATAGATTTTTTATGTTTCCTTCTAATGCTCCCCCTAAGGCCATGCTTGGTCATCTAGGTTGATTTGGCAATTCTCGCATCTAGAAAAGACTCAGTAGCATCTACTGACTCTCCTTGAATCATTTCCTCATTTCATTCCTTTAAATCCATACCTTACCATTGTTTATATCCTCTTCTTTTATGAAATAAATATTAAATTCTTCTACAATAGTCCTAACATCATTAGTACTCTTCTTTGTATCAATATGTGGAGAACCACTTATGTTCTCAGGTCTATTGTATCTACAAAATTTTATTGTGTCCTATATTATGACATTTTTAGCATCTAGGAAGTGGTATGTTTTGATTAACCTACAACTTACAATGCTTTTCAATGTGCCCAAAGTTATTGTACTTGCAACATGTGATCTTAGTTGTTGTTCCTTCCCTATTATAATATTTCTTGATTCTTGATTGATCGGGTTTCCTTCATTCTAATTTCTTGTGTCCAAATCTATTACAATTAAAACAATATGCTGAAAAAGGTTTGTAAGGATTTTTACCTCTACAGTATTTTTTCATGTGTCCAATCTTGTTGCATCCAAAACATCTACCTCTGAAGGGTCTGATCAGATATTTAAGTTTTTCAAGAGTAGGTCTTTCTCCATCATTCTTTACTTATGATTTTTTTTCCCGAGTCTTTGAGGATTCAGCTTCATTCAAACCTAATCTACTCATGTCTCCATTAGGTTTCTATCTATCTGTCTGATCATCAATCTTATCACTGCTTAAATGAAGTTTTTCAATATGTTTCTTTGCCTCAACAAGTTCTCCTTTTATGATATTATTAGATTTCTCTAATTCCATATACTTTTTCTTGTAGTGATCAAGTTTAGTCTTCATTTGTCCCATTTCAATATTTGCATCTTTTAAGGTTTCTTTAATTTTGTTTATATCATCCTTTACCTATTTAATCTCATTATCCATCTGAAGGGAATTAGTTTCATTATCAAGCTTCAAAGTATCTTTCTCTTGTTCAAGTTGTTTTATTTGATCTAAAGTATCATTGTCTCAATCCTCATTTATCTTATCCATTAGATCTTGTCTCCAACTCTTGGATAGTTCAAGTTGGTCATTGAGTTTCTTGATGAAACCTTAGCTCTTCTTAATTTGAATCTCAAGTAATGATTCTCTACTTTATCCTTATCAAGGACTTCAAGTGATGTTTCAAAGTTTTCTTCCAAACTTTTAAAATCCATCTTGATCTCCCTTAAGCTATTAGAATTTCTCTCCAAGGGCTAATAGCTCTGATACCAATTGTTATGATTAACTAATACTGAGAAGGGGGGTTGAATCAATATTACAACACTTTAAACATGAACTTAGAAAATTCCAAATTAACAAGATAATTGTTAAAATGAAAAGAACATAAAAATAAAACATACAACTCATAACACCATGAATGTCTTGTCGAGGAAACCCTAGCTAAGGGAAAACCCCAGTGTGGATGGTACCCACAAATATTTACTAAAAATATTATGTCCGTGTTAGGAGAGCTAGCTCTGTTCGGAGCTAATTATTAAATTAGCACATTTCCTTGTTAGAGGAATACAAAAACCTTGTTAAAGGTATACTGAGCTCACTGCTCATACAATCAGAAATATGATTATGTTACAATGGTTTCTCAATAGTGAACAATACAAGAATCTACTATTCTTAGGTAGTTCTTGTTGTAGTTCACATCACCATCTATTTGATTCTGTCATAACGATGTATTTATCTATTTGCATCCATTTCTTCCATCCCATGCATACTTAGCTTTACAAAAAGCTCTTCCTATATATACGACATTATATATCTAGTCGGCTTCCAAAGCATCACAAAATAGAATTATAATTCATACAAAATCTAGATACCAAGTTGGATATCATATACTAAAAATAAATATAGGCAATCCTCAATTTGAATCCAACTTAGCACATTTGGACTCTGCATTATACTCCTTAATCATTGTGACCTTTCATCTGTCCTGTATCATTGTTACTATGTCTTTGCATGTCTTCAACCTACTGTAACTTACTTCTATCAACACCAAAACATAAGTGACATTAACTAAAGTTCATATACATCCCAAAATAGCTTCTCCTAAGTTCAGATGTCTCCATTCATCATATACTATCTTCGATGACCAAAACTGTACTGCTATAATCTGTAATTCTACTTTCTGGACTTAGTCATTTTCCAAGCTATAAATCCAAAACTGTGTTTGACACAAAGAGACCATCAATAATAGATATGTTTCCATAAATGACAAGCCTAAAGTGTTCCTCAATGTTCCTGAATGAACCACTTTCCAATAGTTCAATGATGCATGATTAGAATGATCAAGAAGTATCTGAATCATGGATCTTGGCCAAATTTGTTGTCATGGTAGCGTAATAGATAAAGAGAATATTTATGTAGTTCTACTTCTTTTATTTGTTATTGTTTGAAAGTAGCATTTCCTTTAGGAAAGTGGTGCAGGAGAACCCTAAGGTCTTTAGATAGATATTTAGACATTTTGGCTTATAGGTTGGTTTTTCCAACCATCCATGAATAAGGACTAATCTACAAAGTCCCTAGTGTGTTTTGAGGTGTGATTAGAGTTAGGAAGATTAGGGTTTGTGTGTTGATTGAGTTTAGTTGATTCTAGGGGTTTAGAACCTAGAAGTCAACTCAAAATTCAAAGGGTTGAACGAAGTCCCAAAGTGGGAAGATTTTTAAGTTTTTAATGTTATTAAGTTATTTGAGGTAAATTGGTAAGGTTTGGAACCAATTAGGACCCTCAAGGTGGAAACATTGTCAATTTGACAAAAGTTGTCAAAGTTGTCATGACAACATTTCCTAGATTTTAGGAATTGGCTCTTATGGTGCCCAAATCTCGACCAGAGGGTCTAGATAGGTGGAATGAAAGTATATAAGGTTATTTTAACCCTAATATAAAATTTAGAATTCATATTGTATGGACTGGTGTTTGAAAATAATTCTTATTGCACGGATTGGTGTTTGGAAAGAAGCAACTTACAGTGTAATTAAGCTACAGATCCATCATCCATCACTTTTATGGATTAAATGGATTGAATGAAAGAATAGAGAGTGTTTTTTATGTAATTCCTTAGATATTTATGACATTAGATTAGTCATTTGTTCTTTCTAGTTAAGTTTTGTTTAATTTCTTGCATTCAGTGACTTCACTGGTGAGTTTTTGTCCAATCATGTAAAGAATGGATTTCTTTGATATTATCATGGTTCAAAATCCATGGGCACTTGGAATCCATTAGAGAATTGTATATAATTTGTAAATATGGCTTGTGGAGTGTGCTTGTGCAGGGGAACATTGAGAATAATCAGGCCCTAGGCAAGTACTAGCTATTTTGGCTAGGGTCACTGAGTAGTGCAGAAGAAATGGAGATTGAAAGTTGATTGGTATGCACCAATTAGTGATAGTTGAGTGTAGGGGAATGAGGTTTAGACCCTTTTATTGAAGGAGGATTTCAGAGGAACTCATTAGATCAGTGGAAGAAGATCAAGAAACTAGACCAACCATCATGCCCTAGAAACCCTTATTTTTAGGAGTTTGGTAAAAATCCATTGTACAGACAAGATAGGAATCAGAGACCAAGAAAATATTTCTGGGGAGGAAAAACCCACAAAGAATATGTAATTTTTTTTTAGGTTTGTTAAGGGGTTTTAGGAGTAAAATCACCTTTTCAGTGATTAGGAGGGCTAATAGGCCTAAAAAGGCTACAAGGCCTAAAAGACTTGATTTTAGAACCTGATTGGAACATAGGTGTAGGATCCACAAAATTGAATCCATAGAGGTTGGATTAGACCTAAGGGGAGTTGGGAAACCAATCCTTATGAAGTTGAAACCATTGGAGTGGTAGGAGGTTAGAGAAGCCATGGATGCAAAAATATTATGGAGGAGAGGTTAGAAAAGAGTTGGAAGTTGGTTGAGAGCTCCTAGTGAGTTAGGGGATTAGGAAAGAATCCTCTAGTTAGGGTAGAGAAAGAGACCCTAAGGAAGACAAAGAGAAGGTCTTAGAAAGAGCTAGAAGGCTCTAGGAGAGGAGCTCCCCATCAAATTGGTATCAGAGCCATTAAAAGGCTTGGGAGGTGGATTAGTGCATGACAGAGTGGAGTGAATCCATAGGTGAGAACATCATGGTGACCAATGAAGAGTTGGATAAGGATGTGTCAAAGAAACAAATTAGGAATGGGCATCTTGAAGAAACAATGGAGGAAATGAAGATAAAGATGGCAGAAGTGGTAGAAACTACCAGCAAGTTGAGAGAAGAAATGCATGAAGGGATAGACAAAGGAAAGAAACCAGTAGAAGAGGAGGTAGAACTAGAGCCTAACCCTTTTCTACCTGAGGAACCATTCCTCAAAGCACTCAAGGCATTGAGTGGGAAGGCTCTATAAGGAATACCAGTATTCTCTGGTAAGATGGACACTGAAATGGTTATGGAATGGCTTGAAGGGATGGAAAATCACTTCGAATGTGATGGGATCACAGAAGCCCAAAAGGTGAAGATAGAAAAGTCAAGGCTAAGAGGGAAAGCACTTATATGGTGGAAGTTCTTGCAGGAAGAAAGAGAGAAAGAGGGCAAGAAGCCCATATCCAATTGGAAGATGATGGTTTCAAAGATGAAGGAGAATTACCTTCTGGAAGATTATGAAATTCAGCTGCATAAGAAAAGGCAAAAGCTTAGGAATAAAGACCTAGATGTGCCAGCCTATACTGAAGAGTTCCAAAAACTTTGTCTTAGATCAAGAATCCAGGAGACAAAGAGTATCAAAGTTGTAAGATACCTTAATGGATTAAGGTGGAACATTCAAGAATAACTTAGTCTCTTTACCCTGACTTCCATTCATAGTTTTTTTCAAATGGCTTTGAAAGTGGAAGAGAAACTCAAAAAGAAATAAGATTCTAGTTCTAGAAATAGACAAAGAGGTAGATACAACATAGGTGGCCATAGAGGAGGTTCAAGTGGTAGAGGTAGTGATAGTAGAGGACAAGGGGATTCCAAATATGTAGAGCAAGGAGAGTCAAACAGTAGGGGTGGATATAATAACAGAGGAAGAAGTTCCTATAACAGTGGTAGAGGAAGATCAGGAGGTTTTGGGAGAAGGTCTCACTTTTATTCAATGAAATGCTAAAATTGTGGATAGTTGGGACATCCCTCATATAGGTACCCAGATAAATCAACATCCTCACAAGGGGAGAAGAAGATAGCTTATTCCCAAGAAGAAGATTGTTCTAAACAATCAGAGGTGATTCTAGAATCAGAGAAAGGAGAACACCTTATGTTGAGAAGAATCCTAATCAAGACACCCACCAAAGATGAGCACAAGCAGAGGAGGTCTCTTTTCAGAGTCAAATACAAGATATTGGGGAAATTATGCAAGGTGATCATTGATTCAGGGTCAACAGATAATGTCATATCTGAGGAGGCAGTAGAGAAGTTGAAGCTCACCAAAATCCCACATGTATGTCCTTATAAAGTTACATGGTTGAATAAGGGTCAAAACATCTTGGTGAATGAACAAGTGTGGGTAGATTTTTCCATTGGAAAGTATCAAGATAGGATACTATGTGATGTGTTTCCAATGGATGCTTGCCATCTATTGCTTGGCAGACCATGGCAGTATGATAGAGAAGTTGTCCATAATGGGAAGGATAACAACTACTCCTTCAACAAAAATGGGGTAACTTTCAAAATATAGTCTTTGATAGAAGAGGACATATTGGAGAAGGTAGAATCTAGTGCCATGTTGAAGAAAGGAAAATAATTCCTAAGGGATATGAAAAATGAAGAAGTTGGTTATGCAATTTTTCTAAAGCCAAAGGAGGAGGAGACTCATAAGCAAGCACCTATGCCAAAAGAGGTGAGGGAACTATTGGATCAGTTCAAGGATATAATTTGTGAAGGTACACCAGCTTCACTACCACCAAAGAGGGAGATAATTCATTAGATTGAATTCATACTAGGAGCATCCTTGCCTAACAAAGCTACATACAAGATGACACTAGAGAAAGACAAGGAGATATCCAGGAAGGTCGAAGAATTGTTGGACCGAGGATTGATTAGGAAAAGAATCAGCCCTTGTGTTGTCCCAGTGGTGTTGGCTCCTAAGAAGGGAGGTAAGTGGAGGATGTGTACTGAGTCTAGGGAAATAAATAGGATAACTCTCAGGTATAGATTTCCAATTCCTAGAATAGAAGTCTTGATGGATTGCTTGGGGGTGCTAAGTACTTCTATAAAACTGACTTGAAGAGTGGGTACTATCAAACTAGGATGAAAGAGGGTGATGAGTGGAAGTCTACATTTAAGACTACAGAGGGGTTGTATGAATGGTTAGTTATGACCTTTGGGCTTATCAATGTACCAAGAACCTTTATGAGGGTGATGAATGAGGTCTTGAAAGACTATATAGGTGTTTTTGTAGTTGTCTATTTAGATGACATCCTCATCTTCAGTAAAACCAAAGAGGATCATATGAAACACTTGAAGTTAGTGTTGAAGAAGTTGCAGGAGGAGAAACTCACCATAAACCTTGAGAAGAGTGAGTTCATGAAGGAAGAGCTAGTCTACCTTGGCTTTGTGGTTTCCAAGGGTGACTTAGAAATAGACAAGGAGAAAGTGGAGACCATATTGAACTTGCCTACTCATAAGATGGGGACTGAAGTTAGGATCTTCCATGGATTAGCCCAATTCTATAGAAAGTTCATTAGGAGATTCAATGAGATTTTTGCTCCAGTCCTAGAGACTATCAAAGGAGGATTGAAGACTAAATTCATATGGACTAAGGAAGCTAATGATGGATTTGAAAGGTTGAAAAGAGAATTAGCCACTCAAACTATATTTTTGTTACCTAGCTTTGATGAACCACTCATTGTGGAATGTGATGCAAACAACATTGCAGTAGGAGCTGTCTTAAGTCAGGAAGGTAGACTTGTGGCCTTTTTCAGTGAAAGGCTAAATGAGGCTAAGTCTAGGTACTCTTCCTATTACTTGGAGATATATGCTCTTGTACAAGACTTAAAGATGTGGAGGAATTATATATTACCTAAAGAGTTTATTGTCTTCATAGATAACCAAGCAGTGAGTTACATAAATACTCAAGACAAGCCTAGCTTGAGACACATCAAGTGGATGGAGTTCCTACAGTCTTACACTTTTACCATAAAAAATAAGAAAGGGGTGGAAAACAAAGTTGTAGATGCCCTTAGTAGGAGACTACTTACCATCAAAGAGATTCAGTTGTAAAGTAAATGAGTTGAAGGTTCTAATGACCTATATGAGGGAGATTCAAATTTCTCAGAGATATACAAGGTGTGTCAGAATTTTGAGAATCACTTTCATAGTGAGTTTGCAGAGTATACATTGCAGAATGGGTTTCTATTCAAAGGCAATCAACTATATGTTCCAAAAGGCTCAATGAGGGAGAACCTCATACATGATAAGCATAATGGAATCCTAAGTGAACAATTTGGACTAAATAAGACATTGGACCTAGTGGAAAGGCTCTATTGGTGGCCAAAGATGTAGAATGAGGTAAGGAGATATGTAGAGAAGTGCGACATATGTCAGAAGGCTAGAGGAACTTCATCAAATTTTGGACTTTACCAGCCATTACCCATCCCAAAAAGACCTTGGGAGTGCATAAGTATGGACTTCATAGTGGGGTTACCTAGGACTCCAACTGGTTTAGACAGTGTATTTGTAGTGGTAGACAGGTTTAGTAAAATGAGCCACTTCATACCATGCAAAACAACACATGATGCCAAGCATATTGCTTACTTTTTTTCAAGGAAATAGTCAGGATTCATGGCCTACTAATGAGCATCATTGTAGATAGGGATGTGAATTTTATGGGTTACTTTTGGAAGACCCTATGGAAGAGACTAGGTAAAAACTTATCTCATGGATTTGCCTATCATCCTCAAATGGATGGGTAGACTGAAGTAATCAATAGAGCTCTTGGGAACTTACTTAGATGTGCAACAAAGGAATATGGACAAGGATGGGAGCAAGTTATCCTACAGGAAAAATTTTCCTACAATGATAGCACAAATAAGACTACAGGGAAAAGTCCATTTGAGATCATGTATGGGGCACATCCAAGAGATGAGATAGAGCTCAGAGACCTCAAAGGATATGAGGGATTTAGTGGACATGCTAATGAATTTTCCCAATCAATGAGGGAAGTCCATGAACAAGTGAAAAAGACCTTAATGGAGGCTACTAAGAAGTTGGAGACAAAAATAGATGAGGGAAGAAGAGATTTACAGTTTGAAGTGGGTGAACTAGTAATGGTGTTCCTGAATAAGGAAAGACTACAAAAAGGGATACCTAGTAAGCTATAGATGAAAATAATTGGACCTTGCAAGATATTGGCTAAGTATGGGCCTATTGCCTACAAGGTAGAGTTGCCCAAGGAGATGTCAATTTCTCCAATCTTCAATGTGAAGGATTTGATCAAGTAAAAGGGGCTAGATATGGATGAGTTGCAATACAATACAAAGGTGCATAAGGATGTGGGAGAGTTCAAGACTTTGGAACAAGTCAAGCAACAAGTGGAGGAGATATTGTATTCAAGAGTAAAGAATAAAACAAGACACAAAGTCTATATGGATCATCTAGTGAAGTGGGGGAAACAACCAGAATCAGAATCCACTTGGATAGATGAGAGTGACTTCAAGAAGCATGGAATCAGTGAGGAGTTCCTGACACCACAAGTACCTTAGCTTTCTTGTTGCAGGGGGAGGATAGTGCAAGATCACCCTAAGGTCTTTAGATAGATCTTTAGAAATTTTGGCTTGTAGGTTGGTTTGGCCAACCATCCATGAATAAGGACTAATATATAAATTCCCTAGTGTCTTTTGAGGTGTGATTAGAGTTAGGAAGATTAGGGTTTGTGTGTTGATTGAGTTTAGTTGATTCTAGGGGTCTAGAACATAGAAGTTAACTCAAAAGTCAAAGGGTTGACCAAAGTCACAAAGTGGGAATATTTTTAATTTTTTGATGTTATTAAGTCATTTGAGGTCAATTGGTAAGGTTTGGAACCAGTTAGGACCCTCAAGCTGGAAAAATTGACAATTTGACAAAAGTTGTCAAAGTTATCATGACAACTTTTGAAAGTTATCATGACAACATTTCCTAGATTTTAGGAATCGGCTCTTATGGTGGCCAAATCATGACTAGAGGGTCTAGACAGGTAGGATGAAAGTATATAATTTTATTTCAATCCTAATCTAACAGTTAGATTTCTTATTGTATGGACTGGTGTTTGGAAAGAAGCAATTTACAGTGTAATTAAGCTATAGAGCCATCATCCATCACTTTTATGGATTTAATGGATTGAGTGAAAGAATAGAGAGTGTTTGTATGTAATTCCTTAGATCTTTGTGGAATTATATTATTCAACTATTCTTTCTGGTTAAGTTTTGTTTAATTTCTTGCATTCAGTGAGTTCATTGGCCAGTTTTGGTCCAGTCATGTAAAGAATGGCTTTCTTTGGTATTCCCACGGTTCAAACTCCATGACCACTTGGAATCCATTAGAGAATTTTATATAATTTTTAAATATGTATTTTTGAGTGTGTGTGTGTGTGTAGGGGAAGCTTGAGAACAATCAGGCCCTAGGCGAGTACTAGTTATTCTAGCTAGGGTGACTAAGTAGTGCAGAAGAAATGAAAATTCCAAGTTGATTGGTATGTGCCAATAAATGATAGTGGAGTGTAGTGGAATGAGGTATAGACATTTTTATGGAAGGAGGAGTTTAGAGGATCTCATTAGATCAGTGGAAGAATATCAAGAAACCAGACCAGCCATCATGCCCTAGAAACCCTTATTTTTAGGGGTTTGCTAAAAGTCCATTGTATGGACAAGATAGGAATCAGAGACCTAGAAAATCTTGAAGGGGAGAAAAACTCACAAAGAATATGTAATTTTTTTCTAGGGTATTTAAGGGGTTTTATGAGGAAAATCACCTTTTCAGTGATTAGGAGGGCTAATAGGCCTTAAAAGGCTACAAGGCCTAAAAGACTTGATTTTGGAACCCGATTGGAAAATGGGCGTAGGATCCACAAAATTGAATCCATAGAGGTTGAATTAGACCTAAGGGGAGTTGGGAAACCAATCCTTAAGAAGTTAACACCATTGGAGTGAAGGAGGTTAGAGAAGCCATGGATGCAAAAAGGTTATGGAGGAGAGGTTAGAGAGAAGTTAGAAGTTGGTGGAGAGCTCCTAGTGAGTTAGGGGATTAGGAAAGAATACTCTAGTTAGGGTAGGGAAAGGGACCCTAAGGAAGACCAAGATAAGGTCTTAGAGAGAGATAGAAGGCTCTAGGAGAGGATCTCCCCATCAGAAAGAGAGTGGGGAACTCCATCATGAACAAGACTTTAGTGGTGTACTCATTTATTGGATATGGTGAAATGGTTTTCCATTGTACATTATGATCAAGTCAACCTCTGCCCAGTTGTAGTTAAGACCACACCTCTACAACCTTTGTGGTGGTTGGTGGAAGGTTTTCCATGAATTATGAATGGGTTTCCATGAGTTTATCTACTTGGTCATTTATGTACCTTCTATTTGTGGAGGCCTTCCTTCGTTTGGTTCTATAGTAGAAGTTGTTTCATTTATAAGGTGTGCTATGTCAGTAGTCGTAGTGGGCAATGATGATAATACTACATCATCTAGCTATACATTTTTATAATGGGGATCATTGTTTATCTTGTAATTCAAATATTTGTAGACATAATTTCTACTGATGTATAAGTTATATTGTTGGTTCTCAATGCTTTCTTTGTTGGCAATTATTAAATCCAATTCATCTACATGTCTTGGAAAGTGAGATGCAATTGTATAACTATCTGAGGGAAACAAATAGTATGGCCACTATATTTGAGTTTCCTCCTCTTGCATAGGTAACTTGAAGCATTGGAACGAATCTTGCAATAAATGTCTCCTCAATTTGAGTAAGTCTTTGCAAATATATATGTTTTACCTCTAGGTCCATGTTCTATTTCGACAAATAGTGCCCATTTTTCTCAATTGCACATCTCAAACAAGTAGTTTTCCCATTAAAGTTATTAGTTTGATGCCTTTGTATTTTTTCATGCAAATGAAAGATGTAGACATGCTTGAGAGGCTATCTAACATTGACCAAAAAAAATTCCAGCTATGTAATATTGTGGAGATAATTGTGGTGCATCTAGGATTTTATCAAGTGGATTTTTCTGTTGGATCATATGTTGTCTTTGAGTTTCATATGTTGGTATGACGAAGGGGTTGCTATATGGTGTTATTGCAGGTCTGAGAGGGTCACTAAGTTGGTTGTGTTGATTTTCTCATCTTCTTTTTTGATAATTTGTTTTCTCTCATGATATTGCTTGTGTTGTATTTGATTTCGTTGAATCCATCTATCTTTTACTATGTCATGTGGTACTTCCATCACAAGTTTTTTTGATTCACTAGTATTTTTGGATATCTATAAATGATGATCTTGTAAATAATTTTGAAAAATAATTGAAGATTGTAAAGCATAGTTTTAAACCGCATGATAAATAATCATTCAAAAACTAATAACTTGTACTATGTTATAAAATTATAATGTGCAATGTCATATAATAATAGAAAATATCTTTCAGATATGCAATTTTATATTTAAACATTTGCAAACATGGAAATATAATAGGAAGCAATCTTGAACTATGTTATCAACTTACATAGAAAAGGAAACATTGTTTGAGAAGTTTGAGAACTATGTTATCAAATAGAAAATGACAACTAACCATAGCATCCAATTTTTTTTACCACCATCAACCTCAGCTAGAAAAAGTTGAAAATCCTTTGTGCCAACACCCAAAAAGGCATTTATTGCCCCTTCAAATGTAGTAACTTTGATGAGTTGAGCTATTTCATCTTGCAAATCCACTTTTAGCATGATCGTAGTTTGTCACACTAGCAGGGCATTCAAATGTACTAGGGAAAGTTTGTCACTTTTTTCTTGCATTTTTTGTTGTCCACTACTTGAGGGCATGAGAGGTGGTAAATGTTTTCCAAATGGAGCATTCTGATTCAAGCTTTAACACATACAATTTCTTCCTCAAAAATAGATGATATAGGTACTAATGTTCAAAGTTGTAGGTAGGTAGGGGCCTCTTTGACAATTAAGTGGAAGCATGGTCAATGGCTTTGGTGACATACCATGCTTGCAATGTTGATGTCTCCAAAAAATCAGGATTGAATATAATTTTTGTTAGAGATATAGTATCTAGTGCTATTCCATGCCATGATATTATGCCAGTGCAGTTAATGAGGAAAATAGGGGGGCTTGTTTGTAGAGAAATTTTAGAATTTTCTTACCTTCATTTTCACAATGATTTCCCCAAAGTGTGACATTGACTGTACAATCTAACACATCTACGATGTTAAATTTACATTTCCTTGTTTTGGTCCCATTTTTCTTGCAAATTATTGATGTATTAGAGATAGGCAGGGAAATGCAAATGACATTGACAAGAAAATTAATAAGCAATTATTGTAGAGAATATATTCTCCTAATATGGAAATGATGCATGGAGATGGTAGAATATGCATATTTTGAGAGTGTTATTGTTGATTAATTGTGGAGAACTATTTCAAAAAGGGTTTTGGAACTATTGTAGGTGGTATTAGAAACCTTTCATCATCCATTGGAGATGACATAAAAACTACATGATTTAATTACATTGTAGATCTCCTCCGCCACTTCATTGGAATACGTTACATGTATTCCTATTTTTCTGTCTATAAAGTCAAACTCAAATACTTGGCCATCACATCCACCTTTTTTGAATTTATGGAGTGAAGTTTTACTCAGTGCCCTACCCTCAATTGACCAATGCTTATGATATGATGTTAATTTTTTAATATAGGTTATTGTGGTAGGAGACAAACTTTGTTCTACTCTAGGGTTGGGTTCTTCTGCAATAGAAGATATTGCCTCTTCATTTGTTTGAAGTGGACTTTTAGAGATCTTTGATGAAAGGTAGTTGGTTTCCTTCAGAAGAAGTGTTGGTGTTCCAATTATTTCTTCCATACTTGCTACTACTTTTAAGGTAGTAATTGAAATTTCACTACAATAAAATGGTGTCCCAAATTTAGTTTTAGAGATGTACAAACAAATGACAACTTAAGAAAAGTAGAATGCAATTGTAAACATACGTGAAATTTGAAAACCTTTTTGCATTTATAATCACTGAAGCATATGATGGACCCTTTTTGTAAGTTGTCCTCAATAAATAAGTTGTTGAATTGTTGAGGAATAAGGAAAGGGTAAATTTTCACACCATTAGAGAGGTGTAGGCGATAGGTGGCACTCACAGACCGCTGTTAATTTATCATTTCTACACCTGCTTCTTGTAAGATAGGATCTAAAATTGGCATGCCCTCAAGGATGTCAGAAATAATATTCATAGTTAATGTTGTCATTATGTAAAAATCAAGTAATTACCAAATATGTGCCTGACTGGAAAGCGGAAAACTTTAATGTTACTTGTGTATAGATAAGACTAACATGAATAGTTTGAACTAAATATTCAAAAATATATAATTTTGTAGGAAAATAAAAAAATATTATATATTTTAAATAAGATATAAATTCAAATTTGTGGGTAGGTTCATATGATATGTTGGTAACTGGTTCTAATAAACAATGTATGCAATTTCCCGTATTTTTTAATTGAGAGAAATTTTGTAAAATATTAACAAATTACAAAGGAATTATTTAAACAATTTGTTGTTATCTTTAATTCTTGTTACAGTAGATTATTTATTGTCCTAATATTATGAATACAATATAATTAATATTTTTTGTTAAATTACATTATAAATTTTAGGTGTAATGTAAGCCCATATTACAACACAACAAAATTGTTTCCTATTTTATTTTTCTCTTCAAGATGTTTTTCTATTTACATCATAATTTATAATTATATACTCTATTTAGAGTTGCTATCACTTCTAGTTATGGGCTCTTCTTGGCCCTCTAGGTTGGACAATGGTAATATTCTGTATCCTTAAGTGGTTGTGTGGTTTTCTACTATCTTTCTTGTCTAAACTTCTCTAGCATTTTGTTATGAAGCAGTGGTTGTGGGCTTTGGTTTAAGGTGGGATAATATGGAAGCCCTAATTGCTTCTCTACTCGAAGAAGTCCACTTTTTTATTTGGCTTATAATGTGTTCTAATGCATCTGCCAAAGTTTCACCGTCACCAAGAATTTCACACTCTAAATAATCATACTTCTACAACATCACTTTTCCAAGTTTAATGTATGTTGGGTCTCGAAACCTTTTCCTTTTTGTTCTGTATATTCGTATCTTGTAAAAACCATGTAATCATGTGGATCACTTTACTAAAAAAATTAATAGATACAAGAGTATACTACCATCAATTTTCATGATTATGGGTAGGAGATAGAGTTACCATTTAGTTGAAAAAAAATTATTATCGCTTACCTAATAGTACACTACATATTTGACTATGTTTCTATTTGAAATCAACAATTGACATTTTAACCTTCCTAACAAAACTAGTATTAAATTATGGTGAGTTTGAGAAAGGTGTATCATGAGGGGGAAGACTACACTAATTCAAAAAAATAGAGTGGAAATGAAATTGTTAAAGTCCACGGTAATTTTAATGTTGCCTTTGCGGATTGAAATGCCCAAAATGAAGCATACAAAGTAGAAGGAACAAATGAAGAAGGCAATGTTAATTACAAAGTTTCTTACTCGGTTTCAAGAAAAGAGACAAAACATGAAAGATTACAAGAAAATATAAAGGTAGCTAAGGAGAGATAAGTTGAAGAGCATGCAATGGAGAAGAGTTTCATATCCACCCATGAAGATGTTAAGCTTGATGTTAAGATTATTAGTTTAGTCCGTGACCCAATATGTCTAAAACCCATGGATATTCAATGACCATTATGACACACTAATAAAATGAAAGGTGATAGTTTTGCAATCAAATACCTATGGTTTGTTTGTGCGAAATAAAATTAAAATAAACAAACCCAAATTATAACTGTTCTAAAGCAAGTAATAGAATCTGTATTGACGTAAATTTTTAAAATTTAATGGCATTTATCCTTTATACTAAAATATTTATCCTTCACTATACAAAGAATGTTCGGCTAGTTTGACAATATAATTCTGAGTCAGGAAAAAGGATTCTAAATATGTACGTTAATGCTAAATTGTAGTCATAAGATTAAAATGGTTTAGGAAAATACCTATAGATTAAACTCAAAATATTTACACTGTGAGCTTTTGTGTAGTAGATTCTCTCAAATACTCTTCTTGCAAACCAACTATTCCCTCACAGGAAGCTTGACAAACTATTGGAAATTATCCACCTCATAAGCTATGAAAATGAATACCACCATTAAAATTGTTGAAGAGGACAACATAAAAGTTAAGAGAAGTCATAATATTAAATTGGTCTACAAAATAAAATAGAAAATTGACCTTAAAATTTTTAGACCGTGGAGCATCAAAAAAGAAGAAGTGCTTAAATACTCTTTTTACAAACCGACTATTCCCTCATAGGAATGACAAAAAAGTGCTTTAAATTATCCACCTTATAAGCTAAGAAAAAAATATCATTGTTAAAATTCTTAATGACAATGATGGTGATTACAATACACAATTTAAAGGGGCAGCATGCAAGAATGAAATGGGGAGACCTGTTAGTGTAACTCGTACAAGTACCTTTTGAAAATCCACCTTTCTTGTAGTCTCTTTTCCAATTTTGAAATAATATTGATGAATAATATAACAAGATGCAACCTATAGCATGAAATAATTAATAAGATATTGAAGGTACCATAATAAATAATCAATTATCTAACTTATAAGCTAGTAATAATAAATAGCATTGTTAAAATTCTCAATGACGATGATGGTGATTACAATACACAATAGAAAGCAGTGATATGCAAGAATGAAATCCGGAGACCTGTTAGTGTAGCTCGTACAAGTGCCTTTTAAAAACCCACTCTCCTAATAGTCTCTTTTCCGATTTTGAAATTGTCTTAATGAATAATATAAATATAACAAGATGCTACCTATACAATGAAATAACAAAAGAAGACCAAATAAGAGGAATAGTTGATCTCATAATATTGCATTAATTATAATATTAGTTCTTCATTTTTATGGAAACTAGAGAGCGCATTGACTCATAAGTAGTTTTAAATGTTTGTCATGAAAACCAGAACATTATGTTTAAAGCATCTAAAAATAATAATTACAAAAAGTAAAATAAAAATAATGTCTATATATTTATAGAAAATCCTAATTCTTGGATATGGAACCCATTTCCTACTCAAATTTTCTAGTCATTGGCCTAGTTTACGCATCTATTAGCCAAAAAGAGCTAATTATCAGCTAGATACAACACATTTATTTCTGTCATTCTCCTGAATTTACTAATATAGCTCTAGATGTGTCTATAGATCTCAGGGGAAGGCCTGTCAGCATACTTCTTAGAGGAGGGTGATCAACCTATCTACTTAAATTAAATATGTTGAATGATAGACAGACCAAAAAACAAGTACCCATAATAAAAATCATATCAAAGTAGGTGGTATCTTTATGGAGACCTCATTATGGTCATTTGGTTAATGACTCATTTCCATAACTGGTCCACTCTATTTAAATGAATAGGAATTCTAATCTTATTTAGTGACAAAATGAATGAATAATTTTCAAAATTTTATCTTGTTCAATTGTGTAATGTTAAATAGTGATAAAATTTGACAGTATAAATATTTCAATCATTTCTTTTGTTTGAGATTTCAAACAATTAAGAGAAAAGAAGAAAATATTCATATTTTATGGTGTATTGATTGATCTATTTAACTCTTTCAGCTTATTTGCAATTTCTTAGGCCATCCCCATGTCAGCACACATCATATTCCTACCCCAGACCTGGAGCTTTTTAGGTGGTTTTATTTTTCATTTCACTATACTTGGTACAAATTGTGAGGAGTTACAAAATAGTTACAAGGATAAAAGTTAGACGTTTTCCATAGATTTTGAAGCATGGAATTGACCAAGATAAGGAATGCCTTCTATTGCAGTAGTGATATAGGTATTCTACTTTAATCAATGAGTCTCTCAATTACTCACATGGAAAAAGCTATTACCAAAACAATGTTCAATTCCATGATTCAACGCTAACCATGGTGAAATAAAATAGACCAAATAAATGAAAAAATATAAATAGGGAAGGCATAATGTTAAACTCCCAAGGATACCTGACAAAGGTGAAACAAATATAATGTCAACCATTCGAATAACCCATCATGCACAAGAAATACCTATGTTAGTTTAAAATAGCAACCTCCCAAGTGTAAAAATGGTTTATAAGTTTGACTTTGATCTACAAGAATAAATAGAGAAAAATACATGCCCACAATTGTATACCCATGTATTGTTAAGAATGTGAAATGTCATCGTAACTTAGGCATTAGGGCACAATAACACTTTAGGAAAATAATGGAAACCTTCCTGAGTTGTGGGTGCCACTGATTAGGAAGGAATCTCTAGATTCCAGGCCAGTTCCTATTGAATTTGGTATATCACCTAAAAAATAACTTTATTTTAAGGGAAAGGGGAAAAGATAACTTAAAATTTAATAAAACTGGAAAGGGAGGTAATACACCAAATTGACTTCAGATTGATCAGAAAACAAACAGGGTAAAATCTGACATGGAAAACAGAGATTTTGAAAATGGGGCACTCTCTATTCAACATATAGGATGACATAAATACCTTATTACCAGGGTTTTCACCACAAATAGTAACTTGTCAACAGACATATACTTTCTCCAAAATAGGTTATATGCAATAGCTAATAAGGAATCTAAAACAATTCACTAACTTTGCTAGTAAAACACCTCATCACTAATTGCAGAAAAGAAGGATAGGATTGAATCACAAAACTCAGAAAAACATGAATGATTTGAATACCAGCTTTATTATCTCCACAATCTATAATGGTTACATATCATGATGCAAAAACATGCCAAGGAATAAAGATATCCACTTGAACACTATTATGCACCAAAACTGAACCCCTCTACATGGATATGAAATCTAGATATATACCCTAAGTGACCCCCTCAAGGAAAATTTGAAATTTATCTCTCCCTCCAAAACACTCCTCCAATCAAGCAAAAACCCTAAATATTAGGCATAACACATGCCTTGGTCTATGCATGTAAGTTGACATTCAAAATACATCCTTTTTTCTTGGTTTACCCCGACATACATGATGTCCCATAAAATCCTAAGCCAAAACACATATTCAAATCCAATGCCTTTTGGCTTGCCCTAGGGTAATTATGACCCACATGATATACATGAGTCACAAAACACTTTCTTAAACAACAAAGTATTTCCAAAATGTGGCATAAATGTGCCATCTCCACTGGTGACCAAGGACACATGGCTTGATTAGCTAGGAGGATGAGCATCCATAGGCTACGCTGTCAAGAACTATAGTCTAGAAGGCATTAAATCACTCAATGTACTATGGACTTCAAAACTTATGAAGTTTTATTCTATTTTGCATTGGTTATTGAATCATTCAAACAGCTTGGTAAAAAAAACTAAGGGTTTGAAACCCTAATAGTATGGAGATGAACATATAGTAATGGTGGTAGTGATTTTGGATTTTTCTTGCTCCACTGACGCTTCAAGCTGTTGAACTGGAGCTTTTCATTGTTGATATGGGGCTCAAATTGTTGAATTGGAGCTTCTCTGTCAATTTTGAAGCTCAGGCTTTGTTGACATGAACTCTTCACTGCTGATTTGGGGCTCGGGTTTTGACATCTTTATGAGCACTGGTTTAGTCTTTCGAACATCTCGATATTTCAACTCTAAGATAAGTGACACTTCTTTTTTCCCTTTACTTTTGAACATGTTGTTGAATGTCATGCTATTTAGTTTTTCTACTTCATAACACATGGCAATGATTTCAGTTTCTCTTTCTTGTTTCTTTTCCTTGAACTCTAGTTAGTCAACAATGTTTTGAAGATACACCATGTTTCAACTATTGGCCCCTTGATTTGCAGTCTTAATGTCCATTAACTATTTAATTGTTGTTTAAATTGGGGTTTTTTGTACTTTGTTTGTTATGAACCACTATAGAAATCCATGTTGTTTGGTTCTTTAATCTTCATTATCAGATGGTTGCTTGTTAGCATATCTGAAGCTGTTATTTTGTTTTGAAGACTTGACCCAACCACAAACTCTAACTTCCTACATGGTTAAGAAAGAAACAATGTTTGTGGGATTTGAGCACAGGCTCATGACACCAACAAACATGACTATATCAAGTTAGCTGAGAACTCAAAAGAATATTTCCTTATGGTTTCCTTACTCTTGAATAGCACTGTCATTTTCTCTTCTCTTTATATGCATACCTTGCTCTGCATTTGATTTTAACATTATCTTGGCATCAACAGGGTTTGAACCCTTACTGTTATTAACTTTTAGAAAAGCACTGCCATTTTCTCTCTTCTGTCCATGCATACCAGTGTTTAGAAATTATTCTTTCTCTATATTTAATCACTCTGTAGAAACATTGGCATCAACAGGGTCTCAACCTAAGTTCTTACTATTACATTCGAAGCTTTTTTAGATTCACTGTTTGCATCATCACTGTTTAGGAAATACTTGTCTTTCAATATTTCTCATTATGATTTGATGCACTCATTGCATCTTCATAGGAAGGAAGTGATAAAAGTATAGCATTTACATGCTTCCCTTCAATTGAACTCTGAATATTATTGCATAAGAACACTGCTGATATTAGTGATAATGATGCATTGTTATTGATCCACCAATTTCTGTAGTTGATTGCTATGAACTCCATTTATTTCTTTTCAGCATGTGATGTTTTTCATGAATTCATTGAATTCTTTTATAATGTATCTTGTGAAATTAGAGCACGGGCTTGTGAAATTCACTGCACTTTCCTTTTCTCTCTGCTGTTAGTGAATTCATAATCCATCAGTCTTTGTATCTTGAATGTACTTCTCTGTTTCTTCTATTTTGATAATATCACCTGAAAGCTCAAAAGTTAGTAAACATAATCAATTTGACATCTTTTATGTATTAATATGATGTCTCATATATAAATATGCATGGATGACTTTTTTTTGGTTGACCGTGTTTATTTACTTGGAATTCTACCTTGCTTTTCTAAAAAAGGTTTCTAAAGCTACAAAGAACTAAGTCCCTTTAATTCAGATCTTTGGTTTGTAAAACAATGATTCTTTACATAATGCAAGAAGATAACCATAGATAGTAAAAGGTTTCATAGAGATATGTCCCTTTGATACTACTATTCAGTTAGTGTAGATGCATATTTTTCCCTTACATTCATGTTATTGGCAAATGTGCAATTCTGAAAGCATGATTGTTGTATTGATGTTTTCAGGTTTTCATGCATTTCTTAGATCCAATTTGGATCTAACCCCTCCTTTTTTTCAATGATGCAGGACATAGGACTTGATGAAGACCTATGATGCAAGACACATGAGATAGAAGCTAAGGATATGAAGACTCAAGAAGATGCAAACAACCAACTCAAGGATGCAAAAGACACCTAAAGGCAATGCATGGACTCCTATTCATCATATCTCTATCATGATTCCATTTTGCATATGTTCCTGGGTGAACCCACAATAGTGGGTTATACTATTTCAGAGGAAGGAATTCGCTTCGAAAAGTGCGACCAAAGAAAAATTAAAACTCACTTTCCATAATAATTGACAAATACTTTTGATCGTAAGTGAGTAACTTACGATCGAAAGTACCAAAAAGTGGTACTTTTGATCATAAGCTACTTTCAATCGAATGTAAGTTAGTACTTTTGATCAAAATTAATTACTTACTTGTGATCGAAAGTCATTTAGGGTTTTAGTTTGGTGGGGTTTTTAACCTGCCGAACCAATCATTTTCACTATTTCGGTTGGGTTTAAAGTAGCATAAGTGGGCTTCTGTAATTTTGAACGTCATTTTCAACAGGTATTTTATATTTATATTTGCATTTTTTATTTTTTTTAATATATATAGTTGGTATATATACCTTTATATATGTATATATGTGTATATATATACATATATATGTATATATGTGTATATGTGCACAAATATGTATATGTACGCATATATGCATACACACACACAAATATATATATATATATATCTGTGTGTGTGTGTGTGTGTGGGCATAATGTATACATATGTCATATGTCATATGTATACATATATCATATGTATGTACATACATATGTCATATGTCATATGTATGTATGTCATATGCACATGTATATATGTCATTTTGTACATGTATACATATGTCACATGTATGTATTTCATGTATGTATGTATGTACATGTATACATGTATACGTATGTCATATCCATACATATATATTATGCATATGCATGTGTATATATATACATGCATATATGTATGTGGCACATGTATATATATGTGTATGTCAAATATATACATATATATATAGACACACACACACACATGTACATATGTATATGTACATGTCATATGTATGTATGTATGTATGTATGTATGTATGTATATATGTGTACATGTGTATGTATGTCATACATGTACTTGTATATATATTTCATGTATGTATGTCATGTACATATTTATATATATGTATGTCATGTATATATGTCATGTACATGTATGTACATATACATACATGTATGTCATATGTATCATGTATATGTATGTATGTATATATGTCATACATGTATGTCATGACATGTATGTATGTATGTATGTACATGTCATGTCATGTATGTATGTATGTCATGTGTGTATGTCATATATGTGTGTGTGTACGTCATGTATGTATGTATGTCATGTATATATGTGTGTACATCATGTATGTATGTATGTATATATGTCATGTACATGTATGTCATGACATGTATGTATGTCACATACATACATACATGTACAAACATGTGTGTATATACATACATGTAATTTAAATGTAATTGATTTGACTTTGAAATAATGTAGCAAAATGTGTACTTTCATTTTATTCATCAATTAAATTAGGAAAGCATATATGTAGACTTCATTTGACAGTAAATAAAATATTTTAGGTACATACATATTCATACATTTATCAGACATATTATTACACATCACACATGGTAGATGCACCGATTGCCCTTCAGGAACTATTTGCACACACTAATAGAGAAATTGAAAGGTTGCAAGATTCTATAAATAATCTGACTAGCTCTACTCTCTATAAGAGAACATGTCAAGCCATACTTAATACCTTGATTAGTATTAGGGATGACATTTATGGTACCACTCCCTATTCCCCAACTATTAAAGAGGCCATACTTGAGAGGAAGAGATGAGGTTGGCTTTGGTCTTTCTCTTAAGGAGCTACAGGCTTTAGTGCCAAAGCGACCCTGAAAAGGGAAGTTTTCCCATCTTATGAAGACATACAATATGTGAAGGGATATTAGGTTATGAGGTGTGAGGATCTTTCCATATCGGCATTGATATACCCACGATTTCAAGCTTCTCATGGTCATTATCTAAATAACGAAAATATTCCATTGTAATTTGCATAGAAAATTTATGTTGAGGTTTGTTTAGGGATGGTAGTTAATTACACTAGTTTGTCAGCACATCTAGGATAGGGGCATGGCAGAGTTGCTCATAGAGATGCTTTTCATTGAGAAGATCGCAAGAGGCCAATACACAGGGCCATTGTTGGTTAGAGGGCACTTGCTATAGATCCTTCATTGGGTCCTGTTGCAGATGATGTAATTCGTAGCACCTAGCTATGAGGTGCGATTAATAGTGTCGGACACATTGCAGCAGCTGCTGTATCCATATCTAGCAATCAGGTTGGTTAGTACTTGATGTCTCGATGACACTCCAGATTGTCAGGTGGAGCATTCTCTAGCGGGACCACACATGACATGTATACTGCAGAGGGCATCCCTTCACTTTCTAGCCTAGAGGGACTTACAAGAGAGAGGACATGAGTCACATTGTCTAGTTTGGTTGAGGATCTGTGGGATGCTTATGCATTTAAAGCAATAGAGAATGATATTCCCATATCAAGTGTTAGAGCTCATGAGGGTACTGTCAGATACATCTAGCCACATCGTTCTCACCTAGACCGTGGCTATAGTGGTAGTGCTCGTGAGGATCCACCTACTAACCACTCTATTGCTACAAAGGGAGAGGCACAACATACAAAGCCTTCAGTCAGTGCAGGGCACTAGTCCTTTGATATTTTCCTTGAGGATGTTGACTTCAATATGGCCACTATAGGTTACCTAGATTTCTGACACATGATGGTACAAATTCCATGCCATCTCATTTGGTTAGTCTGTTGCATTCGTCATCAGAAAGATGTGTGCATTCTACGCATGTTGCAGATGTAGAGATGAGCTTGGACCAGACGCAACAAAATCTAGATAACTTGGTTGATAGGATCGAGGCTACAGAGTCTGAGTACTATCACTTGCCACCATCTTCATAGGTATAAATTATCAGATTATATATATATATATATATATACATATATATATACATATATATATATATGTA
>MU227131.1:289964-317394 GCA_018584345.1 Thuja plicata
TTCTTATTATTTGTTTTGTAAAATGTATTTTCTTGCAAATAATGTAATTAAGTGTGAGTGTACATGTCTAGTTGGCATGTTGATGTGTCAGCATCTTGAATGGTGTGTAAGGAGATCATGGCTAAAACAGTTATGATGGATTCCTATGACACGTAAGAGCTATTTATAGGAGATTTCAATGATAGGTGAAGACATGCAAGACATGTGGAAATTTATAAAGTTGAGTACTTTACACTCTTCCACAATCGTGGGGTTCCTATTTTCTTGGAGAATGGTAAAACCCTAATGTGGCTATCTTTGGAAGTTGCCCTAAAAAGAAAAGCGCATGATATAAGTTTTTTTAGGGTTACAGAAAAGGATACGAAAAAGAGTGTATTGTTGGTATAATCTGGTGCTACTGGATTTGTCTGTGTGTGTCGATTGTCTCCTGAAAGAACTTGCATTGCAAGTGTGTTGTAATCGTTGTGTTGAAGATAATACATTGTGCAGGTTTTGGAGTGCTGGGGTTTTTTACCGAAAGGTTTTCCCCAGGGTAAATCATTGTGTCATTCTCTATTTTCTATATGCACGGTATGTGACTGCAATATCATTGTTAAAGTAGTTAACGAATCTGAAATTGTAAGGGTTTAAAAAGAATTTACACAATACTTTCCTATAGAGATTAGTGTAGGAAGCTATTTCCGCACCTGAGTTTCCTTACAGTATATAGCTATGTACAATATATATATATATATATATATATAAAGGAAACAAAAGATAAAGGATATATATATATATATACACACTTACACTTACCGACATATACATAGGGGGAGTCATTCTAATGACTAAGGAAGCAGTATGCATAGGTGTACATACTAATATACTCAGTATGTTGCACATATAATGTTTTTGATACTAATGTCAAAGGGGGAGATTGAAGATATTATTTTGCCATTAGTATACTCAGAGGAAAAACACAGTCAGAAAGCATTACCGACAGACAGTAGGCATCACCGGTGGAACACAAACAGTACCAGTGAATTGCAAGAATACCCGATAGCACAAAGAATTTTGAGAAAAATGCTAAGTATAAATGTGACAAGCTTCACCGGCGAACATAGGCTTCACCGGCGAACATAAGCATTACTGATGAACATAAGCATTACCGACGAACACAAGCATTACTGGAAACATAGTTTCCAGAATCAACCCAACAGGAATAGAAAAGCATACCTGATGACATGTTCAGAGAAAGGAACACTAACGATCAAGAAAATTGACCATCAGAACCGGCAGATAGATCAATATCCCACAAATTGTGGATCTGAGTTTTACACATCGATTAAAGCAATGTAAATCTATTTATAGAGTTTTTTTTTTCTTTTAAATCAGATTAGATGGTCATGCATGCTTTATGTAAATGCTTTAAAGCATCCTAACGGATATAAAGCATATCTAACTATAGATCAAGATCAAGTTGTATATCTTGAATGTAGAGTTAACATGTAAATGCATGAATCAAGAATTGAGCCTAGATTAGTATAAATAGATGTTCATACTCAATTGTGAGTACATGAATTCTTATTATTGATAGCCATGAAGAGAATCTAAGGAGTAGAAGGCAGAGTTCATGCAAAGACCAGAAATAGAGTACATCAGTTATCAAAAACACTCAGAGGCTACTGACGAGCAGATAAAGGTAATACTCAATCATGGAAGGATGCTTAACAGTAATTTTTGGAGCTTAATAGGATCTATTATCTACAATTAAAGATTGCATTTATCTTCAGATCAAAGAATTATGTAGTTGCACTCTAACAAGTGCATCACATCTAAAATCCTTTTATAGAAGGTGGACTTAACTGTCCTTTGTAAATCTCTTAACAAAGTGCACACTTAACAGTGTTGCTAAAGCTTCAAACGAAGTAGATCTTAACAGGTCTCCACTATAATACTCCTAACATGGTAGGTCATCATAAGTGACCAAATAGTAAGCCTTAATCGGTTCTTCTTATTTGTAGATAGTGAAGTTTGTGGGTAACAATCCCCACCACAGTTTTTACTTCCTTAACAGGAGTTTTCTGCGATATCATATCTTGTGTTATGTGTTATCAAATTTTATGTATGTTTATTTTACTATTACACATCAAATGGAATGTATGATATGATTTCATATACATAAAGAAAGATGAACAAATAGATAAGTTGTTTTACAAACTGATGACTAAGGGTTAATGGGCTAACCAAGAAAAGTTTTAGAGGTACTGATTCACCCCTCCCCTCTCAGTACATCATCTCAATACAATTCCAACACTAATTAGGTCCCAATACCTTCTAATTAGATTTAATTAGGTCCTAATGGGTCTAATTGGATCTAATTAGGTCCTAAAGGGTCTAATTGGATCTAATTAGGTCCTAATACCTTCTAGTTATATCTAATTAGGTCCTAATGGGTCTAATTGGATATAATTAGGTACTATAGAGGTTATTTAGCTCATAATGGGTCTAATTGAAACTAATTAGGTCCTAATGGGTCTAATTAGATCTAATTAGGTCCTAAAGGGTCTAATTAGATCTAATTTGGTCCTAATACATTCTAATTGGATATAATTAGGTCCTAATGGGTCTAATTGGATCTAATTAGGTCCTAAAGGGTCTAATTAGCTCCTAATGGGTCTAATTGGAACTAATTAGGTCCTAAAGTGTCTAATTGGATCTAATTAGGTCATAATACCTTCTAATTGGATATAATTATGTCCTAATGGGTCTAATTGGATCTAATTAGGTCCTAAAGGGCGTAATTGGGTGTAATTGGATCTAATTAGGTCATATAGGGTCTAATTGGATCTAATTATGTCCTAATACCTTCTAATTGGATCTAAACAGGTCCTAAAGGGTCTAATTGGATCCTAATGTGTCTAATTGGAACTAATTAGGTCCTAAAGGGTCTAATTGGATCTAATTAGGTTGTAATACCTTCTAATTGGATATAACTATGTCCTAAAAGGTCTAATTGGATCTAATTAGGCCCTAAAGGGTCTAATTGTGTCAAATTAGGTCCTAAAGGGTCTAATTGGATATAATTAGGTCCTAAAGAGTCTAACTGGATCTAATTAGGTCCTGAAGGGTCTAATTGGATCTAATTATGTCCTAATTGGTGTAATATGATCTAATTAGATTCTAAAGGGTATAATTAGCTCTAGTTGTATCTAATTAGGTCCTAAAGGGTCTAATTGGATCGAATTAGGTCTTAGCTCTAATTGGGTCTAATGATGTCTTGGGTATAATTGGATCTAATTAGGTCTTAGGTCTAATTATATCTAATTAGGTCTTAGGTCTAATTGGGCATAATTAGGGTCTAATTGGATCTAATTAGGTCTTAGGTCTAATTGGGGCTAATTAGGGTCTAATTGGATCTAATTAGGTCTTAGGTCTAATTGGGTCTAATTAGGTCTTAGGTCTAATTGGATCTAATTCGGTCTTAGGTCTAATTGGATCTAATTAGGTCTTAGGTCTAATATGGCCTAATTAGGGTTCAATTTGATCTAATTAGTTCTTAGGTCTAATTGAGTCTAATTAGGTCTTAGGGCTAATTAGGTCATAATTAGGTCTAATTATGACCTAATCTAGGTCTAATTAGGTAGGGTTCCTAGGGTTTAGGGTCTTAGGTCTAATTAGGTAGGATTTAGGGTCTTACCTATCTAATTAAGTCCTAATAGGTCTAATTAGGTCATCTTGATCAAATTAGGTCTAATTAGGAATTTCAATATCATGCTTACATGTTTCAATTTAAGACAAGTCATAACCATCAACTTAAAATATGGAGAGAGAGAGAGAGAGAGAGAGAGAGAGAGAGATGTCTTTTTTCTTATGATAATATCTTTCCCAAGCTTCTTCACGTAGCCTTTATTCGGTCTCTTCTGGATAATGTCGCGTACTCTTATTTAGCCTACTCTTTTTATTTCCCATCACAAGTTGCAAAATTGTTCTGGTAAATTTTGACAAAATTTGGAAAAATGCAATTTCAAAAGTCTTCCTTTTCCAAAATGTGAATTATTCTATAACTTTTGAATTAATAAGAGGAAAAAAACATATATTTATTTATATGTAATCATTCTAAACCTGAAATGACACTAAATAGGCCAACATAGGTTTCTATCGAAAGTCATCACTAAATTTCTATCGAAACTACTTGGGTAAATCACTAGCAACCGTCAAATCATGAAATTACTTTCGATAGAAAGTATTTTTGATCAAAACTAAATAGTTTTGATCGAAACTACTTTCTATCAAAACCCTCTGATTAGAGGCCATTTGCAGAGGCTAACAAAAATTTGTAGTTTTCATGGCTTTGGGGGCTCAAGTGCGGGGCTCAAATGGAATAATAGGGAGATGTTCTTTTGCATCGCACAAGTACTATGAATGAGCTTTCTAACAAATATAGATTTGAATTTTTATGAATTAATTAGGTCTATGTTTTTTGACAGGCATCGAATGTAGGTTTTTTATCAAATTTAAACCTCCAAGTTTGATGTTCATTGAAAAATAGTAGGAAAAAGATTTTTTTTTGAAAAATAACAGTGCCCCCTGACTTCGAGTCTACTTTCTATCAAAAAAAAATTCCATTTCAATAAATACACAACAAGTTATAAGCTATGCAGTCAAGGTATGTCAAAATCACGGTTTACTCTACTTCAAACATTCATAAAATATGCAATAATCATGATAATGTCATCAAACCAATTGCATTCCCTCCATATGGATGTTAAAAAACCAAATTCAAAAGAAGCCCATTGATATCTATTTTAGAAAAAAACAATTATGCTCTATGAAGTCAATGTAACTTTTTGAAAATGACATTTTCAGCAACATAGCAGTTTTAGTGGGAGAAAAAAAACCATTAAATTCAATTCAAAAATTAAATAAAAATAAATATTTAGAATCTAGACAAAAAATCCTAAAAGACTCTAGTTTACTTCATTTTCTGATTTCAAACAGTTTAACGACAATATGCATCTGAATCTAAAAGTTTTTTTCAAAATGTAGACTTCAATGTCCGTTTAGGCAAAAAAGTGTAACCCACTATTGTGTGATCACCCTCCTCTAAGTTCCAATGTGAAAAATGTAACATGAAAAGAACATTCTTTATGAGATTCAGTTTGAATGCACAATCTAATGATCAAGTATGAATTGTAAATTTAAAAAATGATCAATACTTGAGTACAATAAATTTGATGATATGAATGCAATAAAAATGTATCTCCATTTATATTAGCTGAATACTAGTATTTAGAGATTGTACCTTTACACAATATTCTCCTATTTTTTGTTATGTTCTAGTATACACAAAATTAGGATAACAATTCTGGCGACTTCTACTGGATGTCTTCCTACTAGACATGAAACTATGGACCTTATTCATTGGGCAATTGAGTCAAACACCAGAATAGACCATACTAAACCTTTATTTCAACTGAAAATGCACCTAAACTAAAGACTCATGAAGCCTAACAACTGACTCTCTACTTGAAGGCACTTTATTGAAACTGAAACCCAATGAGACCTAGTGCTTGAGATCACTTATTGAAATGAAACTTCTTCTTGAGAAAGAATTAACCCTCAAAGAAAAGCTTGAGGAAGATCCCATTAACGGGGATAGGTAAGATCTCTCCATATGTGGTTGATAGTTGAAAAGTATTGTTCTCTTTATATTTAGTGATGACAAATGAGCCTATCCAAAAGTTATCAAACTTATCATGTTGCCCTGGTCTACTTTTCAACACATCCCATTTAAGAACCAGATCACCCTCCTTGAATTCTCTAGGTGTAGCCTTCTTATAAAAACACCTTTTAGTTTGAATATGTATTAGATCCATGTTTTTTAATTCTCTTCTCCTTTCCTCTTCTAGCTGTAATAACTCAGCAAACGTTAGCTTAATAGGATCTTCATCCTCAAACAACATCATTTGATTAGCATGCTATAGGGCTGGAAACTCAGTTGAAATTGATAACCTAGCTTCCCTACCATAAACCAATACATAAGGTGAGCTACCAAAAATATTCTTTGGTGTAAGTCTATCCAACCATAGAGATTCCTAGAGCTTGGAATGCCAATCTCTTTTTTTCTCATGTAAAGTCCTTTTGATAATCCTTATAATGTTTTTATTATTAGACTCAACAAGTCCATTACCCTGAGGGTAATAGTTAGATGATGTATTCAAATAGATCCCATTTTTTACAGCCCATTCTATTATTCTAGAACAAACAAATGTCAATGCATTGTCTGAAATGATTGATTGAGGAACCTTAAACCTGGTTATAATGTCTTCATAGAAGTTGAGAACAACAGATCCATTTGATTCCTTTAATGCAACAACCTCAGTCCATCTTGTAAAGTAGTCTATAGTAGTCAAAATTCATTTGTGACCTGCATTGGATTTAGGATTAATAGGACCTATGAAGTGTACTCCCCACTTGATGAATGTTGTTCAACTATAAGAGGCTTTAGTGGCAATGTTGTTAGCCCTTGTTTTCCTGCAAAAAGAGCACATTTCTTACACTTTCTTTCCCAAGAGTGGGAATCCTTACACAAATCAAGCCAGTAATAACCTTTTATCAAGATCTTCCAAGTTGTAGAAATAGGGTTAAAGTGCCCTCCTCATGATCCATCATGAAATTCAGATAGTATTTTATTTCAATCAGCAACATTAATACATTTTAACAGCCTTTCAGAAAAATCCTTCCTATAAAGCATTCCATTAACTAAAACATAAGGAACAAACTGTAATATGAAATACCTCCTCTTGGCCTTATCAATATCAAGTGGACATTGCCCAGTTTGTAAAAATCTACTCATATTAGTCAACCAAGTTGTTTCTTGGTCATCAGGTACATGATTATCTTGAAGTAAGACAACCTCCTCATTGCTTTCAACATCTCCTTCCTTTTCTTCCATTGGTGCATACAAAACCTTGCCCCTAACCAACTTAGTTACATGGATATGCACATCATATTCCATAACTTTGGTAATCCATCTTGCTCTTTTCTCATTTACATCTTTGTTTAATAGGAATTGTTTTATGCTAGGATGAGCTACTATCAAATGAAATTTATTTCTAGAAACCAAATTTTTAAACTTCTTCAAAGATTTTTTAATAGAAAGTACATATTTTTCAACAAAACTCTACCTTTATTCATAGTAACCCATCCCTTTGCTCAAAAAGGCAACTAGCTGCTCTAGATTGTCATCATTCTTCTGCACTAACATAGCTTAAATAGTATCATATCCTCCATAAGCATATAAGATGAAATCTTTAGAAAATTCAGGGTTAGCTAATGTAGGAGCTGATGATAGGCCCTGTTTAATATGTTCAAAACTTGATTTTCCCTCTTTAGTCCAGCTAAAAGGCACATTTTTCTTTAGCATTGAAGTTAAGGGTTTTAACAAATTGGCAATGTTTGTGATGAAGCATCTAAAAAATTTAATCCTGCCCATAAATCTTTGCAATCCTTTCTTGTGTTTTGGCAGAGATAAATCAAGAATCGCATGGATTCTTTTAGGATCTATTGTTGTACCTTCTTTTGAAACTTTATATCCTAAAAGGTTACCCTCATGGACTACAAAATCTGATATTTTAGGATTGAGAGATATTACAAACTCTCTACATCTCTTAAATACCTGCTTAAATGGCCTATATGCTGATCTACAATCATGTTGTAAATGGTGACATCATCCAGATAAACTAAGACAAATTTATACATCAAATTTTTAAAATCCATGTCCATAGCTTTCTGAAATGTAGCACCAGAATTTGATAAACTAAATGACATTCTTCAGTATGTCATTGTTCCCCATTTATTAGTGTAAGTTGTCTTAAACTGATCCTCCTTTTTTACTAACACTTGATTGTAACCAGAATAACCATCTAGAAGTGAAAACCTTTTAGATCTGGAAAAATACTGCAATATTTGTTCCATTGATGCAAGAGGGTGTCTATATTTCAGAGGTGCCCTATTAAGGTCTCTAAAATCCACACATAATCTAATGTCCCCATTCTTCTTCCTTGCAAGAAATAAATTTGAAACCCAAGAGGTATGTTTAATTGGGAAGATTATACCACTATCAAGAAGTTTATTGAGCTCTTTAAGCATTATGGGCTCTAACGTGGGGTTAATTGGCCTTTGTCATTGCCTGATTGGCCTAGAATTGGGCTCTAATTAAATAGTGTGTTGGGTCAATTGAGGGTCAAACCCTTTTAAATCAACATAATCACAAGCAAAAACATCATTGAATTCTTTAAATAAAGAAATAGGAAGCTCTTTTACACTTGAGGAGAGTTGACTTTACCAATCTTTAGAAATTTATCCCTAAATATCTTTAACTCCTCATAATGATCTTCTTTAATGAGCATGGTGGTTTTGTTCCTCTTGAACTGTCATCAGAATTGAAGACTGATTACAAACTAACCAGTCCTCTAGGAAGTTTATTTGACCTCAATTGTATAATCTGGTCTCCAAATTGTTGTTCCACTTTGCTGTCTTTAAGAGCTGAAAATACATCTGCTTCTTCTACAAAGTTTAAAATCTGCTCATCAGTGTTAAAAACCTACCAGTTAACATCATTATCTGGAATGCATGACCTTACCACAATCTTAATTTGAGATTGATTAGTAATTACACCTTTATTTTTAGGAATCGTGGCTTGAGCACCAATAGCAACTAACCTATCAACATGCTGATTTTTAAATCTAGGTACAGAGATCAGATTGAATGCATCAAAATCATCTAAAATATATGATGCTCTTCCCTTATGTAGTTTTAGAAGATCATTTTTAAAGCATGAAAACCTCTCACCTGATTGATCACCAATTCACTATCTCCAAAGGCCCTCAAGCACTTGACATTTCTTTTCCTTGCCCACTCTAAGCCCTGTATCAAACCTTCATATTCAGCCAAAAAAAGAAAAAGGTAACCTTATGTAGCATAATATTTGTCACCATCAGGAGACACACACATAACTCCTGCACCAGCTCCATTCTTATTTCTAGATCCATCAAAATATAGGTCCCAAAGTTGATTAGACTTTTCTAAATCAGTATGATGTCCTTTTAACAAGTTTGGCATAACGGGATCAGGTTAAGATATCATATAATTACCAAAACCAACATCATAAATAACATTTTCTTGATTACTAAAAGTATTCCTAGTTTCCCACGCATCCAACAATATATCAGAGGTCCCCTCTATTTGAGTATTAAAGGTTGGATAATATTTAATCTCATTAGAATCTATAATCACACAATTAGCATTGATAGGGCTTGTTACATAGGGTTCTATGTGGTCCTTGGTCAACAACTCTGATTTTATGGTTACCTTTGCACCATACCTTGTTCTAAACAACATATGACACCAATCTAATGAAAAATATCCACTTATCTTTGTTGTAAAATCCCTAGATAGACATAGGGAAAATTAAGAGGGCAAATCAATGGCATAAATATCCTGAGGAATAGAGAATTTTGGGCAAGCATGAAGGTCAAACTTGCATTCTTGACTACACCTAAATTATGGACTAATGACCCATCCAACTGAATCACTCCCTTCTCAAGAGGCTCATACTTTAAATCAAGCAAATATGCAATTTTCTTAGGCATCACTGTACTGGTTGCACCACTATAAACCACACAGTTGTGTACTAATTTGTTACCAATTATCAAGGATATATAAAAAATAAGGTGGCTTAACATTTGAAACTTTCTTACCATCCTTTACTATTTTTCCTTGAACTTCTGTTGCCTCTGTATTAGCCAAAATAGTCCTTGAAGGCTGCCTTAAACTGTGGACTCACTACACCTTTAGATAAGTCTTCCTTAAGAAATTCTTCTTGCCCTAGAATGGCTAGAGAATCCCACATAGAAATAGAGACATCCATTTTCTTCATGTTATCAAAAATATTGAAAGAAACAAAAAAGTACCTTTTGAGGAGATTTAATAGTGCTCAGATCTACGTGCTCTTGAGGCTGATCCTTGGTTGAGAAAGAGGTGTGTTCTTTCAATATTGAAATAGGAGTGGGGGTGTTGATTGAGTTGTAGAAGAAACCCTAACAGTTGATTGCTCTATTTATAGAGCTCTTTTCTTGGCTCTAGTGTTTGCTGATACAAGTGAATCATTACCCACCCCACATAATTCTTCCTCTTGCCAATTAAGAAAAGAAGTATCCAGAGTACTTGGATCTGGTTGTTGTTGAGTTTCCTCAATGGGTGTATCTTGTTGTGAACCAAATGCACTTTGGACCATTAAAGCCCGATTAAGCACTCCATTGGTGCACTTTGATTGATTGTGAGGCTGACCACAAGGATAACACCACTCATATTTATTAGCAATATTATTCTGGTTAGGTACAATATCTCTAACCACATTAAGATATGTAAGGTTGTAAGGTCTATAAGGCCTTTGATTCCAATTCTGCCTATTTGAACTGATGTTACCTTGATATTGTTGTTTATTACTTTGATAAATAGGCTTATTGTGATTTTGTGATGAGGAGCCTGCAAATTAATTTTGAGGATGAACTATGGGGTTTCCTTGAGCTTGCTGCTGCTTAAGGTTTACAAACTCATTTCCAAAGGTTTACAATAAGCTTTCATATTTTTGCTAGCTATCTTTTAGACTTTGTATCTCATTAAGAGGGGTAGCAGGCAATAACTCTTGGCTTTTGGAAGATGGTAAAGGTGCAAGAGGTGGGGTAATCAATTGCATATTAGACAGAATGCTAGGAAAGAAGGGCATAGGTGGCCTGGGAGCTATTTTTCCCACTTGAATAAGACTGTTCTCTTCTCTAATAGAAATATCAAAAGCTTGAGGCAAAGAATTACCCCCCATTGATTGAATTATAACTGAGATATCACTATTCAAACTCTTAAGAAAATACAAGAATGCATACTCAGCATAGGGTCTTACCATAGCAGGGATTCTATTCCAAGTCTTCTAAAAATGTAGATTGAAATCACTCATCTATTATTGGGGAGCCCTTCTAATAGTTGTTAGTTATTCCACCAAAGAAAGATTATCAGATTTGTCTTCAAAGAACTTAGATAATTCCTCACCTAGTGTATACCATGTAGCAATAGATCTAACCTGAAGAGTTCTGAACCACTCCAATGCTTTTCCCTTCAATGATGCAGCCAATAGCTTCAAAGCTACATCTTCCTCCATGATGTGATGAAAATTACAAAGAGAAGCAATATCTCTGATATTTTCTAAAGCAGTTGTTTGTCCTTCTCCCGTGACAGATGGTAACCCTTTTAAGGCTCCCAATGGAATATTGTTGTGTTTAGAAATCCTCAAAGGGATGCTCTGATCAAAAGGTACAAATGGAAACCACCTAGCCATTCTTGGAGTTGATGTGGTAGAACTAGAAGGTGATGACTGATCTACCTCTGTTGGTTACCCTAGAACAACCTGAATCTAAAGTGCAGGAGGACTTTTAGAGGACTCTTGATCTTAATCTAGTAATTAAGTACTATAGGAGGGAGGAGTTGAACTCTTTTTATTACTTTTCTTCCTTGGTCTTCCTAGTTATCTACCACTTACTATAGCCTAAAAGGAAAACTCCTGTTGATCCCTAGGTATTCTTTGTAAAGTTCTCCCTCTCCTAGTGTGTGACAACTATAAATACTCAAATTCCTTTACGCTCCTTGTTTGGATTCTACTCATGTATCACAAGGAGTCCCACCGAGCATGCCAAAAAATGTTAAGTACGTGAAATGTCACCCTAACTTAGGCATTAGGGCACAATAAAACTTCATGGAAACAATGCAAACCTTCCTGAGTTGTGGGTGCCACCGATTAGGAAGGAATCTCTGGATTCTAGGTCGGTTCCTATTGAATTTGGTATATCACCTAAAAATGACTTTCTTTTAAGGGAAAGGTTAAAATATAACTTAAAATTGAATAAAACTAGAAAGGGGGGTGATACACCAAATTGAGTTCAGATTGATTAGAAAACAAACAGGATAAAATATGACATGGAAAATTGAGATTTTGAAAATGGGACAATCTCTATTCAACATATAGGATGACATAAATACCTTATTACTAGGGTTTTCATCCCAAATAATAACTTTTCAATAGACATATACTTTCTGCAAAATAGGTTATATGCAATAGCTGATAAGGAATCTAAAACAATTCACTAACTTTGCTATTAAATACGTCAACACTAATTGGAGAAAAGAAGGATAGGATTGAATCACAAAACTCAGAAAAACACGAATGATTTGAATGCCAACTTTATTATCTCCACAATCTGCAATGCTTACATATCATGATGCAAAAACATGCCAAGAACTAAAGACATCCACTTGAACACTATTATACACCAAAACTGAACCCCTTTACATGGATATGAAATCCAAATATATACCCTAAGTGACCCCCTCAAGGAAAATTTGAAATTGAGCTCTCCCTCCAAAACACTCCTCCAATCAAGCTAAAACCCTAAATATTAGGCATAACACATGCCTTGGTCTATGCCTCTAACTTGACATTTAAAATACACCATTTTTTCTTGGTATAACCCGACATACATGATGTCACATAATATTCTAAGACAAAACACATATTCAAAATCAATCCTTTTCGTCCTGCCCTAGGATCAATATGACCGACATGATATACATGAGATAAAAAAACACTTTCTTAAAAACAAATTATTTCCAAAATGTGGCATAAATTCATCATCTTCATTGGCAACCAATGACACATGGCTTGACTAGCTAGGAGGATGAGAATCCCTAAGCTATGTTGTTGAGCACTGTAGTCTAGAAGGCATTAAATCACTTCATGTACTGCAAACTTCAAAACTTATGAAGTTTTATTCTATTTTGCATTGGTTATTGAATCATCCAAACAACTTGGTAAATAAAACTAAGGGTTTGAAACCCTAACAATATGGAGATGAACATACAGTAATGGTGGTGGATTTTTTGGATTTTTCTTTCTACACTAAGGCTTCAGGTTGTTGAACTGGAGCTTGTCATTGTTGAGCTAGAGCTTGGGTTGTTGAACTGGAGCTTCTCTATTGATTTTGAAGCTTGGCTTTTGTTGACATGAACTCTTGATTTTTGATTTGGGGCTTGGGTTTTGACATCTTTATGAGCACTAGTTTAGTCTTTTAAATATCTTGAGCTTTAACTCTAAGATAAATGACCCCTCTCTTCTCCCTTTACTTTTGAACATGTTTTTGATTTCTGGTTAAAATAGGTTTTATGGGGACCCGAAACCCCTTGAAACCATTAAAAAAAAGATATAAGCATTTAAAATGCTAAACAAAAACAAGACTAAGACCCAACCCACAACACCCAGGACCAAAACAGAAAACTAGAGAAAAAAACTAGAAACCAGCTAGGCCACCCAATAACCAAAAGCCAAAACAAAATTCAGCAAAAAATTAGGGGAATAACAGGATATAGGAAAACTCAAGGAGAGTGCCTTATGATTCCTTCTTAGCCTTAGAGATCTTCTAGATGGAAGCATTGATGTTTGAGAGCTCTGAAATCCTATCTTGGATTTTCTTCTTGGAAGAACGCGTGCACCTGCCCGGGCCTACATCCTCCATGCCATCTTTTTCATCCTCAATCTTCACAATAGGGGAGCCAGTATCCAACTCCAATTTGATGGAGTTAAAACACTCCATAGAAGAACCCATGAAGATATATTTATCCTTCATGTGTTTCTCTAGAGTGTTCTCCAGGATGTCAAATCTGTCACGTAGAGTCTTCAAATTATTTTCATCCTCCCTATTATTTTTATCATCAACCCCTCCCGACCTAGAATCCTAATTACCTTGAATAAAATCAAATTGAGTAGGCAGAGCACGTAAGCTGAGATGGACACTTTTGATTTCCTTAAATAGCCATTTCATAAGATGAAACAAGTACATAGACATTGCCTTCATAGTTTGAAGAACTCCTAATGGGGGCTCAATTTTGTCGTCCATGTCATCTTAAAGGAGTTGAACATTCCACTCCTACATATCCACTGTTCTAGAAAAAGGAATATTCCTTGAAGTAGAAGGGATGTTACCCTTCTCAGTAGTGTCTTATCCTGGGGTATCCTCCTTCCTCTCCGCCTTCACTTCTATAACCACCTCGAGGTTGAAAGAAATGGGTATATCTTTCTCTTTAGAACTTGCATAGTTGAGTAATATTGGAACTTTCTGGCCACTTGCATCCCCCTCGATGTCTTCAGGTTCAATTACTTTCTCCTTGGCAATATGGTAAAATAGAGACTTGTCCTCTTCATCTCTAGAAACACTCACTGAGATTGACAAAGACTCCTTACTCTCATCTTTAGACTGGGAATGGGGGATATAATTAGTTTCTTCATAACTCTCAACACTCTCACCATCAAAGCCTGTGTCCATAGCTTTATTTTTTTCAAATTTTAATTTTTTAACTATCAGCTCTGCCAAATCCTCCCCCACCCTAATCCTTTTACCCGAAGATTTAGCAGAGCCAGAGTCTCTCAGTGAGAGAATTAGGGGACTGGTAACTACAATTTTCTTAACATGCTCTACAATAAGAGAATCAATCCCTCATGTAGAATGGGATTACTTTCCTTTTTCCTGTGGTCAATAATTCTATGATGGAGAGAATACAAAAGGTAGAAAGGAAATGAAACCCTCACCTTATGTTGAAAATGACATAACATCACAAAATGGTAAGAATGAACCCTTTTATACCTCCCATCTAGTGAGATGTACTCCATAACCATCGTAAGCACCTTCACCTAGAATTCTTTGATGGAGTTGACATCATAACGCCCCCCAGAGTCCTTCACTAGAATCTCAACTTTTGCTTTATCCTTTGGGAAGTGCTCAATGGCCTTCTGGGATATCTTCTTGTCCCTGTAGAACTTCAAGCCCTTAGTGTTTAATCCTGTAACCTCAATAATTGGGTCTTTGGTAATCTTGACATCCACTCCTCCAATCGCCACAGTACCATCCTTCCATCTTTCAACGAAGACTTTCATGATAGCATCTTTAGAGCCATGAAGGCACTCCATATAGTTAGTGAGGCCACCCTTGTTGAGCTTATCCCAGACATCTGTTTGGTTCTTCCATTTCTTATAGTTCTTCAGCTCCTTACGGTTAAGCCCACCCCCATGATAGCTTTCAAGAATAGGTTGTCAATAGCAATGGATGAAACAAGACAGAGATAGAGCAGAAAGGCCAAATTCAAATTGTTTAAAATGCAAGTATATGCATGTATGCACTTCACATTCTTGGGAAAGACAAGCCTTTTCGTAACCCTATTAACAACATTTAATGACATGCATAAATTCATGAGAGATTTTTGAGATTTTCCAAATCTACTCGCTTGCTATCAGTCAGATCTTACGCCAGCTTGGCCTTCAACTCAATGGTCAAATCACTAACTCCATGTCAGGTCATGATGCCCTTATCCTTAATGTTTACCAGCGCATCCGCAGTATAGTTCACTTCCCTAAAGTTATGCAATATAATGACATTAGTGAAAGAGTTAATGATTATACAAGCCTCATCAATAATAGCCTTGATAGACCATGATGGCTTAGTAATCCCTTTAATGCAATTTAATATATTCATTGAATCTCCTTCAATCCACACATTCGAGGGCATTCCTCATTAATTAATTTTAAAGTTTGAAAGAGAGCCATCACCTCCACCATGTGGCTGGTTTGGAGACCAATGGGGAATTCCATGACCTCAAGATAATTGGCCATGTCATCACGAATTATACCTCCATATCTAGCAGAGCCCGGATTCCCCTTCGCCGCTACGCCAAAATTGGCTTTAATCCATCAAGGAGGAGGGGAAAGCCAAATGTCATTCTCACGTAGGGAGGGAGATTTAGCTATGGTTCCTGTAGAAAATCTGGCATTAAAATCTAGCATGAATCCATTGAAGACATTACAATTCTCTTTGATGCTTCTCTTAATCTTTTCAGCTATCACTACCGGAGGCAAGGTAGTATCACGAAAGACTTTGTTATTACGTTCATGCCATAGTTTCCAAATGACATGAGGGGCGATGATGTTCCACATCAACCTACTGTCAGGAACTGATGCATTTCTCCATTGCATGAAATTTTTTCCGATATTGTTCAAGAAAACCCAACAAAAATTCCAGCATTGAAAGCTAAGGCACCAAAATTCTCTGGAGTAAAGATAGTCAATGGCCAAATGGAAAATTGATTCCTCATCATTCTTGTAGAGAAAACATCTGTTAGGAAGAATCATGCCTCTCTTTTGGAGATTATCAATGGTAAGAATATTATTCTGCAATACCATCCAATAAAATATGTTAATTTTAGGAGTTAGCCATTTACCCCATACCCGAGCCCAGAAGGGAAGAGGATTTGAAGGATTTAAAAAGATCTCAATAGTTGAAGCAACATAATAGAGACCCGAAGGGAGATTTATTCAAATCAAATTATCCTGATATTTAGTTTTTCTTATTCATTACATATGGCAATGATTTTGGGGTTTCTTTCTTGTGTCTGTTGCTCCAACTCCAGTTAGTCAACAATGTTTTGAAGATACACCATGTTTCAACTATCAGCCCCTCGATTTGTTTTCAGATTGTCCATTAACTATTTATTTTCTATTGAACTTGGGGTTTTTGTGCTTTTTCTATGATGAATTACTGTAGAAAGTCATGCTATTTGGTTCTTTACTCTTCACTGTCGAATGGTTTCTTATCAGCATGTCTGAAGCTGTTATTTTGTTTTGAAGACTTGACCTGACCACAAACTTTGACTTCCTACATGGTTAAGAAAGAAAAAATGTTTGTGGGGTTTGAGCATGAGCTCATGATACCCACAAACATGATTCTATCAAGTCAGATGAGGAATTAAATGTATATTTCCTTACTGTTTCCTTACCCTTGAATAGCACTGTCAATTTCTCTTCTCTGTATATGCATAACTTACTCTACATTTGATCATTTACATTATCTTGGCATCAACGGGGTCTGAACCCTTACTCTTATTTACTTTTAGAAAATCACTGTCATTTTATCTCTTCTATTCATGCATACCACTATTTATAAATTTTGCTTGCTCTATATTTAATCACTATGTAGCAATCTTTGCATCAACAGGGTTTGAACCTAAATTCTTACTGTTACATTGGAAGCTTTTTTAGATTCATTGTTTGCATCATCACTGTTTGCATCATAATTGTTTAGAAAATACTTATCTTTCAATGTTTCTCATTCTGATTTGATATACTCATTGCATTTTCATAGGAAGGAAGTGATAAAAGTATAGCATTTACATGCTTCCCTTCAATTGAACTCTGACTATTATTGCATAAGAACACTTCTAATATTAGTAATATAGATGCATTATTATTGATCCACCAATTTCTAAAGCTGACTGTTATGAACTGCACTTCTTTCTTTTCTGCATTTGATGTTGTTTCATGAATTCATAGCATTATTTTATAATGCATCTTGTGAAGTCCGAACATGGGCTCCTAACATTCACTATACTTTCCTTTACTCTATGTTGTTAGTGAATTTATAATCCATCAGTATTTGTATCTTGAATGTACTTCTCTATTTCTTCTATTTTAATAATATCACCTAAAAGCTCATAATTTAGTAAACATAATCAATTTGACATCTTTTATGTCTGAATATCATGTATCATGAATGAATATTCATGCATGAATATTTTTTGGTTAACTGTGTTTATTAACTTGAAATTCTACCTTTCTTTTCTGAAAAAGGTTTGTAAAGCTACAAAGAACTAAGTCCCTTTAATTCAGATCTCTAGTTTGTAAACCAACAATTCTTTACATAATGCAGGAAGATAACCATAGATAGTAAAACGTTTCATAGAGATATGTCCCATTGATACTACTATTCAGTTAGTGTAGATGCATATTTTTCCCTTGCATTTTTGTTATTGGAAATTATGCAATTCTGAAAGTATGATTGTTGTATGATGTTTTCTGGTTTTATGCATTGCTTAGATCCAATTTGGATCTAACCCCTCCTACTTTTCAATGATGCAGGACATAAGACCTAATGAAGACCCAGGATGCAAGAGACATGAAATAGAAGATAAGGATACAAAGACTCAAGAAGAAGCAGACAACCAACTCAAGGATGCAAAAGACACCTAAAGGCAATGCATGAACTCTTATTCCTCATTTCTCTATCATGCTTCCATTTTGCATATGTTCCTCTAAGTTCCAATGCGAAAAATGTAACATGACAAGAACATTCTTTATCGCATTAAGTTTGAATGCACAATGCAATGATCAAGTATGAATTTTAAATTTGAAAAATGATCAATACTTAGAGTACAATAAATCTAATGATATGAATGCAATGAAAATGTATCTCCATTTACATTAGCTGAATACTAGTATTTAGAGAATGTACCTTTATGCAATATTCTATTATTTTTGGTTATGTTCCTGCATACACAAAATTAGGATAACATGTACACAATCAACTTAGGATGCAATTAAATCTAGGGTAAATGGAACAACTTCCAGGAAATGGAGATTGAATCCTTAACATAAAAAGAGGGTTAAAAGCTAGATGCCACAAAGGAGACATCACAATAAGTGGACAGGTATAATGTGTACATACGTGTATGGTATAAAAATAAAGACATGCAAAATTCAGAGCTACAAACTCCAAAAAGTGTCAATTTACTATAGAAAATATACATACCCATACAATCCAGGGTGTCGTTGGTAATATGTATCAATAAGAGGGATGTTTTTCTCATTCCATACTACGCAGACATCCTGATCTATAGTCTAAATCACAAAAACTCTATTCTCCATAATAAATGGATGACCAAACGCCTCCAATATTGGATTGCATGGAGATTTTCATTGCATGACACTATTGTCTGGGAGATTTAAACCTTCCGTTAGTTTGGGGTATTCATGTTTTTAAAACTCTAAGACAACTCAACTGACCTATAGAGGCATGACAAGAAAATAAATGGAGGAAGAAGCTGACACATCAATCAGGGAACCACCATATCCAATCAATCTCCTTAGTGATCCTCTTCCCTTTGTTTTATGCCTCCAGAAATATACATCTACTAAATCAACAATCACCTAGACTACTGAGGTCATTCACCACGTTCCCAAAATATGACATTCATTCATATGTTTCCTTGGAAAATAGAAACTTTATGTAGGAATAGAGACTATGAATGTACCTTTCTTACAATACTGGAAGCGGTGAAATTTTATAGAGAATAAATTAAATAATCCTAAACTAACAACAAACCTGTCACTTTATTTTGTAGCTAAACTCTAAAAACCCTAGCATCTGCAACAACTGTATGACTGCTTATGAAGTATTACAAATAGAAATATAAGAGTAAAAACCAACAAGGCAACAAACAAGAATGAACAATAAACAAACCACAATTATTATCGTTCTATATACCACTATTAAAATTATTGCAGATGCCAGTTTTTGAAATAAATAACATAAAGTGAATGACAACCAGAATTGAAATGGGGAAACCTATGCATGCAACTCGTAGAAGTTTCATTTCAAAATAAACTCCCTTGATAGTCTCTTTTCCACCTTCAAAGATGTGAAAATCAATAATTTAACATTATGAGAAAAATCAGATGAAGAAAGAAAATGTCTTAAATGTATGCAAATATGAGTATAAATAAACTAGGCTACAAGTGCAATATAGGAAGTATGCACCTATGTAAACAATTGTATGTTCTACCAAAAAAAAAACATGTAACTCATGTGCAAGGAAACATTTTTAATAGTAAAAGGAAAGTATGAGGAAATTAACTAATCGAACAACCTATTTATGATTTGTTTTTTGGCGATTAGAAGCAGTGCATTAAGAAAACTAAGGTGTGCCATCTGTACGGAAATACAACAAATAAGAAAGAAAAACTGGTGGATCTCATGGCCACATGATGCCACTACTTGTGCACAAATGAAATAATCGGCAAGGAGAAAATGGGAAAAGAGGAACAGAAATGGCGATGTAGTTAAATATTAAGAACAAATACAACCAATAGTAAATGGAAGGAAAATGGATAATTATTGACCTTTGATAGAGATATAGTCAAGGAAGCATAAACAAAGGAAAAAGAATGCCCAAGATTAATGCAGTTGTCTTGCATTGTTTCTAATCCCCTCACAACCTTTGATTTCAAAGTGAGTTGATTTTGTTAAGAAAAGGAACGCCGTCAGCATAATTATACCTAGGAGTCATATCTTTGTGCGCAATGGGTACGCCGAAGAGGTGTAGAATGTAAATTAGAGAAAATTTTGGGTTTATTTGGTATACATTTGTGCAATACACAAGGTTAGTTGGCATATATTTGAAAAAAGTATTTTATTTATGCAACTAAGGTCTCAATCAAGAAGTGATAGCATGAAATTTACTATGCATTTATTTTATATTTTAAAGAATACAAACATAAATTTCATGAATAGTTCTACATTTCATTAGTTTTCATCAATTTTAAATTCAAAACATAAAGGTCATTTTTATGCTATCAAAGTTGACAAATTTTTATTGTGTTGGTTGATTCCTTTATAAAAAGGATTAGGTGTACTTAAATTGAAATTTTATGATGAAGAATGATTCATTATATAATAAATATTTTTTGTTTAATCTTGAATACGGTTCTAAGTAACTCCAAGGGGCATGAACTTGATCTAACAAATAAATTTGATTTGTGATGTGTAAGATACCCTTGTCAATATGCACCTAAAAATTTATCTGCTTTGGCCTTCTTAGTGGTCGATAAATAAAATTGTTGAATCCATTAAAGTGGTGTCTGAGGATAACATTTGAGTAGTTTATTAATTTATTATGTGAATCCTCCTAGATAAAACCCTTTGGTGGGCTAATTTAATAATGAAGAATGATAAATTGATAATATCATATATAGAAATGCAAATGGTTTATATGATAAAATTTTGAATGTTAATATAAATCCTTTTATAAATCATAGTGTGTTCTAAAGGTTCTTCTTGATTTCCTCTTATTGAATGTCTTTAAATGACATGAAATAGTAAGATTTTTGACAATGCACGTGCTAACTCATAAATTAGTATAAAGGAAACACATGAAAGGTAAATTTAAATTTTGACATGAATTGATGGTTGGGGTCACTATTGCATGCCTCAAGATTGGTAGACATCTATACTAAGCCACTTAGAAATGAAACTAATAAAATAATAATTTACATGCAAGGATGGAAAGTCTAGAAGTAATTGTAAATAAGGGCACAATAATGAAGAATTAAAAATGATCTTTCTACATATATATAAAATACAAATAAATCTTTATACATCTGTAATATATTTAATTTTTTATAATAATTACAAACTCAACTTTCAACTTTTCTTCTCTCACAAAGCTATATTCAATAATATTATATCATCCTTCTTTTTTCTAAACTAATATATAATTATTTATTTTTATAGAGATTCAATATCTCTCTATCAATCAATCAATCAATCAATCAATCAATCAATCAATCAATCAATCTATCTATCTATCTATCTATCTATCTATCTATCTATCAATATTAAATTCTCGCAAATATTTCCCTTTGACACAAATAATTTAAAATTATCAAGTGCCCTTTGATTATATGACTTTAATCTTCTTCAACAAATCTTTTGACTATATTTATATCTCCTAGCGACTACAATCAAACTTGTCTCTATGCAATTGGTTGTTAGACTATAAATTTTTCAATACCTACAATGTCCTTTTGAGCAGTTTTGAACTTTGACAACATTTCAAACAACAAAATTTGACTTTGGTAAACCTGTTATCTCGACCTTTCTTAGTTACAAACTCATAAAGAAGCAACTTCACCATATTGTAGGATTGATCATTTTAACAACAACAATTATTTTTATTTTGTACACATTCTTGATTGTAATCAAATAAAAAACTCACCAAACTCTGACAAGTGGGCATTCTCAGACCTCTTCAACTTTTTCTGTAATAATACAACCACAAAAAAATAGATCAATCAAGCTTTATTTTTTAATCTATCTTAAAGTTTAGTCTTACAGTTTGATTCTAAAGATCTTCTGCCCTTACTCTGATACAAAATGTGGACTTAAAAACATAGAAACACAAATAAAAATAGGAGATAACATGGCAATATAGAGAACATATTAGTTTAAACACAAATATAATATGATCTTTCTTGATATTGCAAATCTGAACCTAACATTGCATGTGTTGGGTATATTGTTCCTATATGCAGGTCAATTGAAGCTCTCAATTTGAATAGTTTGTACAATGGGGAATAAAAGGAATAGAAAAAGAAAATATGATCACATAAGGGAGGACAAAGTGAAAGGTCATACAAAATTTAATCAAGATCAACCTGTTGAAGTTCAAGAAGAACCTATTGATAGTCAAGAAGATGCAATTCAAGTAGGGGAACAAATTGGTAGTTGTCAAGGTGGAAATATATCTTCTCGCATGGGAAATTTGATGGAGATGATTAAGGATTCACTTTTTAGTGAAATTTTATCTGAACACATGGTATCTTAAAGCATAATTAAATAGCATTGAAAAAAATTGGGATGAATATTTTAAAAATAAAAGTATGGTTGGAAGAGCACAATTATTTACTAGGCTATTTAGGAAAAGAAAAACAAATCCTATTTTAGATTTTTTGGGCGTTGATAACAAGAAAATATTAACAGACGGTGTAAACCAAATAATAATTGAAAATTTGTAAGATTCATTGAACGACATTAACAACTCAAGTCAAGGAGCCGATTTATGTGTTGCACATAGAGCGTTGGTGACTACTTTATGTAGTAGGAGGTTGACACAAAGAAAACAAGCACAAGAAATTTATGACTTATTGAATGTATCTAGATGAATTGTTCAAAGATATATCAGGAAGATAAATGTGTTACATGAAAATATTAAAAAGAATTGGGTAAATATTTGTAGACTTCTTCGAAAATATAGCATTTATGAAGATGTAAAAAGATGGGTCATTGACCGATCAAAAAAAAAAGATGAGTCATTGAATATTAGACCTCTCACTCCCGTGTTTCTTCTAATAGAAGGGATACTATACATATGAAAGATGAAGAGATGGTTATGAAAATTACACATCCAAAACATTTTATAGATACAACACAAAGTGAATTGTTTGAAACATTGAAGGAAGAAATTTTCAAATGTAAAAATATGTCAAAGAATGTTTGAGAGGTTGTGCCCTTTCTTTGTACGCATAAATAAGGTATGTGAAACTTGTTGTTGTCAAAATCATTTCGAGTTTCATCTATACTTGAAATCATATTAAAAAGCTATGGCAGTACTTAATTCAAATATGATCATCCTTAGAAGTACAACATAATTTGTGAAGTCTATTTTATGCAATAAATCAGAAGATTTAGATAATTTCAAAGTACAATGTATAAAAAGTGCATGCAACGATTGTGGAGATTTGTATAAATTTCTATTGCAAATTGAGAATATTAATGTTTCAACATCAGTTTTGTGGAATATATTTAAATATGAGACATACCAAACTAAGATGGGAGATGAATCCAAAAATATTATATTGAAGGAGAGTGAATTGCCTTACCTTGAGTTTATGACCAGATTTTATACTATAATATATCCATATATCCAACATTGTCATGGTGCACGATGGAAAGCTAAACAATTTCGTGATTCCAAATATTGTTTTCCACCTATTTGTATTCTTTCAATTATAGATTTCTCTAAGAACTATATAGTTTCCCCTCAATCGGAGATTCAATCTCAATATTAGCATTCTAGGAAAGTTGCAATATTTGTGCAAGTGACCTATAGACACGCACAATTTGATTTGGATGAGGTAGAAATTACTGATCCAAATGAGCACATTATCATCAAGGAGGTTCATTTTTATATTAGTGATGATAAGGTTCATGATATGAGCTATGCGACTCATTGTTTTTCTATGTATTTTGAAGATATTGCGAATCGTGGGATAAAGGCTTCACAAGAGTGGATTTGGTATGATGGTTGTGTAGGTAAGTACATGTACTTCAATTCATTTTTATTCTCATTTAATTAAGTTATTATTTTTAATTTTAATCGTATATATATTAAATGATTTAAATTATTTGATTTAAATTTTATTAAATGCTTACATGTATGTATGCACATACAACTTTATCTTGCAGGACAATGTTAAGTTTCTGTGGAACTTCTTTTAAAGTGGATATGGAAAAGTAGAGCACGATGGAGAAAGAGCATGTGTGAAGCGTGCACTTCACCAACATGAGCTTGCAGGTACAAGTGGTGTTCAATATTTAAATAAATAGATATTTTAAAAATATAATTTTAGCTTAGATCCATTTTCTTTAAACTGATAGTTCAGAAATGTACAAGTAACATGATAGAGAATTCAAATATATTTTTTGAATTGTGTCATAGTCATTTTTCTAGTCATGTCACCAAATACAACAAACACTATTTTTGGGAAGTGAAAGGTAAAATATTTTGTTGGAAAATTATTTTAAAATTTCATTTCTTGAATCACTTCTATCATAATTGTTGATCTAAGAATGTGAAGCTTTCATTTCATATATTCTAACAAATATAGACCGATCTAATCCTTACAATTATCAAAAAAAATTTGGTATTAGAATTTTACATCAAGTGATGACTATAGGAAACACAAGCCTCCATTGATTCAAGTAAGAGAAAAATCATGCTTTTCTGCTGACTGCATTGATGACAATCCAATGATTCAAAGTGAGAATATTGTAAATGGATATGTTTCACAATGTGATATGAAGGAGTTAATCAGATTACTTCCTTATAAAGATGATGACATTGACATAAACCTTCATGATCCTATATCTTCAGTTGATTATGAACATGTTTCTGATTTAGTTGTTACAGGTGCGTATGCATACATGTTATTTTATTTAATTTTAATTTATCACAAGTGATGTTCAAAGTTTATCTTAAACTTTTGATTTTAATTTAAATCAAATCCATTTGTATAGGTGATATTTTTGTTTTTGTTGTGGATCCTGACAATGTGGAAAATGTAGATTATTATCTACTAAGATGCACGAAAGAAAAATACAAGTTTCCAGAAGAAACTGTAGATGGTGATGGACAATCATATCCAACTGGTTCAATTGTTATTGAAGGCACCTATTATCAGAAAACCAAGATAGGAAAAAATGATGTTAAATTTATTGAATACATGCCTGGCAAAACATTTCTACTTTATAGTCACTTGGTTATAGCGACAAAGTTGCAATTTGACACATTGCAAAAAAGAGGATGTGACAACCAAAACTGAAGGTTTCCTATTGAAGAACACAAAAACTTTTGGAGATAATAAAAGGTAGAGAGGATGCATACTATATATGTACCAGGAGCTTTAGGCTAAACTTATTTTTGTAGCTCTCATACTTTCATATTTGAACTCTTATTTAATGTATTTGATATTGGATATGCTTTGATATATAGTTATGCATGCTTGGTACAAATTGTGTACATGATTTTATGTATATTGTTATGTATGCTTTGATGGTTAAATGCTTTTAATATATATCTATGTATACTTTGATGTATGAGTTTATGTATGGTGTTATGTATGCTTTGACAGTTCAATGGTTTTAATATATAGTTATGTATTCTTTGATGGTTCAATCATTTTAATATATAGTTATGTATGAACTATTATGTATGCTTTGACGGTTTAATGGTTTTAATATAATCCAAAGCACATGTAAATTATAAGATCATCTACATGTACAAATTTAAGAAACATGGCATTTCTAATTTAAGCATATTTACACATGTGTAGATAAATAAAATAAAACATGAATAAAATAGCTTGTTCAATTCATATTTATCAATATGTTAAATATAGAAAAATGATTTAATCATATGGGTAGGTCCTAATGAAAAAGAAGATGTAATGAACCTAAAAGCTTATCTAATTTATTTTAAGGTTACAACTTAACTTTAACTACAAGGTTATCTTTAACTTGTTCTAATTCAATTTTACAATTTTTACTTAGTTAAGCCTAGGATTGGAAGTTAACTAGATTTAAAGTATGGTTAACTAGACCTTAAGTATAGATTAATTTATGAACTTAGACAAGTTAACTAGGTTTGAAGTGTGATCTAGACTTAAGGTTCCAATTATGGAGCATTGATGGAGTTAAATGTATGTTGTTACAGTTATATAATTTTATGTAAATCATGTTATGTATGGTTACGTATGATTTTAATGTATCATTTTCATAATATTTTTGTAATGTTTAAAATGTAGGGTTTTAACATGTATTTTTCATAATGTTTGGTTATGTATAGTTTTATGTAAGTTTCCTAATGCATGGTTATGTATAATTTTATCTATGTTTCCTAATGTATGGTTATGTATATTTTTATTTGACGTTTTCTTAATATTTTTCTAATGTTTCTAATGATCTTGTTTGTTAGATTTTACAGGTGTTCTTTGTAATGTTTTCCTAATATTTTTCTAATTTTTTAAAACATATATAATAAAACTAAATTAATTAACTAACTAACAATGTAAACTAACTACATTAACTAACATATGTAAACTAACTAGATTAACTAACATATGTAAACTAACTATATTACTAAAAAAAAAATTACATGTTAACTAAATAATTAAATCTACATCAAACCATATTATTTGTTATTTTATACAATTAAAAATAACTGAATTAAAAGAAATAACATTAAATAATACAAAAATACATAAAATTAACAAAAAAAAACTCAAAAAATATAATAAAAACACAAGATTTTTTTTTTTTAATTTTTAAAAACCTACCTTGTTAAGCCAGAAATCCCCCAACCTGCTCCTTAATCCTCGGAAGATGTCTCATTCAAATGAACCACTTAAGGCGATTTCGGGGTATATACTATTTTTGGGAGTTCTGGCTGAAACTAATTCGACAAGAACTCATCTGGCTGAATTTGTTTAGGTCGGAATGCATATGCCATTTGGAAGTTGCTTGTGTGCCACGTATGTAAAAATATTTAATTTTGACAAGTTATCATTACTTTTTTGTTTATGATTGTTATTTGTTCACTTTATTGTGATGGAAGATAACTTAATTGGAAGGAGCAATAGAATTATATATTAAAATACACAATTATATATTATCTATACATTATTTATGTATATTTAACATTTACATATATTTAATATATAATTATGGTACATGCTTGTATAATTTAATATTGTCAAGAATAATAATTCAAAGAGTAATGTTTGCATTATAGGCACAATTGAAGGATATAATTTTTATAATATTGCAATCCGAGTTCTTAAACAAATATTCTAACCACATCACCTCAATATTTTTCTATTAAACAAAGAAAAATAATTAAATGTAACATA
>MU227131.1:323822-337355 GCA_018584345.1 Thuja plicata
GAATTTATGGTGAGTTGTAAGAGGTTCGGTTTAAGCAACCATCTCAAGAAGGATCATTCTCACATATAGCTCTTCCTAATTTCTAGTGAGCATAACCAGGACTTGACAGGGTTGGAGGGACATTACAATTTGTCTATGTCGATCACTAGGATGACCAAAGAAGCCCATTCAACATACAAAAAATATGAACAAAATCTCCTGCACACAATTTTGATCCCCAAAAGCGTGCTTCGCAGCTTGATTAAGCAGTGGTGCAAGAAGAATGGGTTCCATTTGAGAAACTAGAGAAGAACACCTATAAAGCCACACTAGAAACTATAGCCACATTGAAGGCGGTGCTTGAGGAAACAAAAAATAACATGACATTTGTAGTTCAAAGCTCAGGAATGATATCTCCAAGGTGAAATAGATGGTCACCTATGAGCTCTAGTTGTTGGAAAAATGTAGGATGGACAACAGGGCATGCATCATGGAAGTAGGGGAAATTTATTGCCTCTTACCACTTTTATCATTCCTCAAACCCAAATCTCTCAATCTACTAAATGGAAAAGGGTGAGGCATTGAGACCAGGACCAGACCTCGCTGGCTTCAAAGATGAGTATTGAAATCGTTCACGTGGTTGGGTTGGATGTGCTCATGAAGGTGATTTCTATTTTTTCATCAAGTAATTCAATGAAAAATTTGGACATGAAAGAGCATTCAGTCTTGAAATACTGGTACAGAGCATTAAATCTAAGTAACCCATCCACGGTTACCTTACCCATGTATATGGTGTTGAGCTAATGAAATGCTGAAAACAATATAAAAACTAAAATGAAAACCAGACAGCGAATGCAAGAGAAAACATAGTATTTATAGTGGTTCATCCAGCTAATCTGGATTACATCCACTCTTCAAGTAGGGACTTATCTCTTATTTAGATGATCAACAATACAACTTATAGGAACATCAATAGCTTAGTTTATATAATATTAGTCTTTCAATGGAAGATGAAAGGTCTCAGAAGAGGAAGACTCGACAATGATTGGACTGCACAATTAGAGCCATTTCATATTCCATGTCAGAACTATTACAATCTCCTACTTGAAGTCCAATTAGTGCTACACAGAGATATCCCCTAATTGAAAGGCTTATGGTTACGTCGTGACAATGCTGAGAGAAGCTCTACAAAATTCAAACTTCTCCTGTGGTACAACCTTGGTGAACACATCAACTGGATTAAAATTTGTATCAACCTTCTCTAACTTTAATCTTCCCTCCTCAAGAGAATGACGGATGAAGTGAAATATGGTTTCTATATGCTTTGTGTGACTATGGAATGCAGATATTTTGGCCAAATGAATGGCACTATTGTTGTCAGAAAATAGAGTAAAGATGGATAGTTTAAATCCCAACTCTCCAAATAATTGTTGTAACCATATCATCCCTTTAGGTCCCATAGTAAAATAAATGTATTCAGCCTTAGTAGAGGAAAGAGAAACCACTTTTTGCTTCTGAGAAGTCCACCTAATTTCTGCCCCGACAAAAGTAAACACATAGCCTGTTATTGACCTCCTGTTATCTAAATCTCCAGCCATATTAGAATCAACATATCTGTAAATATAAGGAGTCTTACTATTAAAACATAAGACATGAGAGGAAGTGCCTCTAAAATACCAAAGAGTCCATTAAACTTCTTGCCAATGAGTTTTACCCAGATTAATCATAAAACCACTCACAACTCTCACTACATGAGCAATATATGGACGTGTGCTAACCATGGCATACATTAGACTCCCAACTACCGAAGAATGAGGAATACTAGCCATCTCATTTTTTTCTTCTAGAGTGGAAGGGAACATATTGGAAGACAATCAAAAGTGATCAGCGAATGGAGTGGCAACCGATTTTGCAGTTGACATATTAAATTTTTTTAAAACTTTAAGAATATATTTTTCTTGAGATAATTTAATTTCTCTTTTCTGTCTATCTTAGATTATATCCATCCCAAGAATCCTCTTCGGTGCCCCTAAATCTTTCATAGAAAAGCGAAGTGACAAATGTGTCTTCAGCTCATGAATGACTCATACTATTTCCAGCAGTCAACATGTCATCAACATACAATAGTAGGATCACAGAATCACGAGTAGGAAGCTATTTGTAATAAACACATGGGTCTGATTCGTAGCAAGTAAAACCTTATTGAGTCATGAAGTTATCAAATTTCAAATATCATTGGCAAGGAGCTTACTTCAGCCAATATAGACTCCTCTTTAATCTACAATATAGATGCTCATGCCCTTGTTTAACAAATCCTTCTGAACACTCCATATATAACTCTTCTTCAATATCCCCATGTAGGAACATTGTTTTGACATCAAGTTGCTCAAGCTCAAGGTCCCATGCTGCTGCCATGCCTAATACCAAGTGAATAGTCTACATTTTTACTACTACAAAAAATATCTCATTAAAGTCCACAACCTTTTGTTGAGCAAACCCCTTTACTACCAATCTGGCTATGTATCTCTTTCGACCTTCATCTTCCTCTTTTATACGATATACCCATTTATTTTTCAAGGCTTTACGATTCGGCGGAAGAGGAACCAAATCCCATGTCTGATTTGTATATAAAGAATCCATTTCATCTTTCATGGCATCCATCTAGAACACTAAATTTACATTTGTACATGCTTGTTTATAAGTTTGTGGCTCTACCTGTTCAGTACAAAAAGAGAATAGGAGCTCATAATCGTCCATTTTTCTTGGACATTTTCTCTCTCGTGTAGATCGTGGAAGTGGAATATTTTGATTTGCATCTAAAGTATGAGTAATAGTAGAGCCCTCTTGATGTTTTCCAATCTCTATATGTCCAAAAATGTTCTCATCTTGGACTGCATGACCTTCTATCTACTGCAAAGAAGATTCCATGCGTGGGAGTGTGAATCTTCACACGACAAAGAGGACAAAGTGGGGTGGGTGGTTAGCAGCAGACGCTGCTGGCCCTATAGAGTTTTCTCACACTGTAGATGCTGCTCATGTTGCCTGCACTACACATGATGGTCTATGTCAGTCAAAGAAGCGAGTGAGGGTTGTGGTTTGTCTGCCCATGGTAGAATGTGGAGTAGAGGTTGTAGTGCATGCTCCACGCATTGGAGAAGAGGTGCGTATGATAGAGGAGGGAGAAGAAGTGGCATGGGAAAGAGAGCCTCATTTGTTGTTGCTCCATCTTCATTGATGGGGAAATGATATGTAGGCAGTGAGGTATTCACAAGGCCAGAGGGTAGCTATGGTTGAGTGACAACAACAAAGGGTGCAGAGGATATAAGGGGCTGCTAGGAAATTATGCAAGGCAGAGAAATGGTGGAAGAAATTTGTCTGGCATTGCTTGGGGGAATAGTCATAGACGGAAGGAATGTAACCTTTTGAATTCTCTGCAGACCATTACCATTATCAAATAAGTCAAATTTAATAGAGTCATCAGAACTCAAGTTCTGAATTTGCAAACCTGAGAATGACTTCTCATTGAAAACAACACCTTGACTACGAATAACTTTGTGGGTAACTAGATCCCACAACTAAAAACCAAATTGATCTTCACCATACCCCCCAAAATATACATCTTTTGGATTTGAAATCCAATTTTTATCTCTATTCTTTCAGAATGTGGACATATGCATCACATCCAAAAAATCACAAATGAGAAAATGAAACTCTCTCACCAGTCCACCTTTCTTCTAGAATATCAAAAATTGAGACTCGAGGAAGGAGCTCTTAAATAAACCACTGTATTACATGCCTCTGCCCAAAATTCTTTCCCAAAACCAACATTGGACAACATACACCAAGCTCTCTCCAAAATAGTCTGATTCATACTCTTCACTGCACCATTTTCTTGAGGTGTGTAAGGGACTATTTTAATCCTTTGAATACCTTTATCTACACAAAAGTTATCAAAATCCGAAGAGAAATACTCACCACCATTGTCTGTTAATAAACATTTAATATTCCTCCCAATCTGATTTTCCACTATAGCCTTAAAGCTTTTAAATTTTGAAAATTCTTTTGATTTCTTATTCAGCATGTAAACCCAAATTTTTCGAGTGCAATCATCAAGAAAAGAAACATAATAATTTGCACCACCGATAGAAGCTACCTTCAAAGGACAGAAAACATCGAAATGAATGAGCTCTAGGGGAGAAGATTTCTTCTCATGACCCATCCACACAAATCCGATTTGATTTTGTTTTCCATAAAGACAATGTTCACATATCCGCAAATCAATAGATTTAAGACACGGAAGTTGATCTCGTTGAAGCATAACTTCAAGACCCTTCTTGCTCATATGACCGATCCTTTTATTCCAAAGTTTAGCATTGTTGTCTGCAACCACCATGGCTGCTCCCACTTCTCCATTACACTCTAAAATGTATAAACTTCCATTTTTCTTCCCTTTTGATAAAATTTATTGACCTTTGGACACTCTCCAAAAAGCGAGATCAAAATTGACATTACAACCTTATGTAAATAATTGATTGACTGAAACCATATTACACTTAACTGTAGGAGCATGCCTAACATCTTTTAGAGCCCATGTACTTCCATTTTTTAGCAACAATAAAATATCCCTTTGCCGAGAATATCACACTCTTTGTTATCCCCAAGAAAAACTTTTTCCAAACATACCTTCGTTGTAATTTGTGAAAGCACTTCGGCATGGAGTAGCATGAAAAGATGCACCGAAATCTAGAACCCACAAGCTTGAATCTATGTCACTGGCTGCAAGTACCAAGGCTTCATCAGTCACAGCATGAACGTCACCATTGATAATGTTATTTTAAGCCTTCTTGTAATTCCAACATTGCTTCTTTGCGTTCCCTGGTTTTCCAAAAAACCAGCAAGTGCCATTTCTTCCTCTCGATTTTGAGTGATGATTCGATCTACCTCTTCCAAATTATTATTATTATTATAGTTTCTTCCTCTCTCATGACTTCTACCTCTATTTCTTATGCTCACAGATATAAGAGCATCACTAGAAGAGGGTTCTTGGTGCTTCCTTCGCATGTCTTAAGAAAGTAGTGTGGCTGCAACTTCATCAAATTTCAGCTTGGTCTTGGCTGCTGCTGAAGTGCTCACAGCCATTACTACGCCTTCCTAGCTATTTGGAAGTGAACATAGTAATAATATTTCTATTATTTCATCATCTAATGGGATACCAACCAAAATCAGCTGAGTAACTAGTGTATTGAACTCATTGAGATGATTCGATATCACTCCTCCTTTCATTTTTAGATTATATAACTTCTTCATTAGAAAAACCTTGTTTGAAGATGAAGGTATTTCATATAATGAAGATAACTTTTCAACCACCTCTCTTGTTGTCTTATCTGCTGAAACATTAAAAAAAACATTGTTTGAGAGAGTTAGAAAGAATGTTGTCTGTGCTTTCAAATCCATTTTCTCCCATTCTTCCAGAGTTAGAGATCCTTGACATTTTTCTTTACCAAGCAATGTAGGATGCAAATATTGCTTGATAAGCATGGAATCTATCTGCACTTTCCATAGCCTGAAGTTTTTCCCATAAAAATTTTTGATTTTCCATTTATCCACCGCATCAATGGTGCCTACAAATCTTCACCGATTTTTAGAAAATCAAATGAGATTAACTAGCTCTGATACCAATTGTTGAGCTAATGAAATGTTGAAAACAATATAAAAACTAAAATAAAAATCGGACAGTGAATGTAAGAGAAAACATAGTTTTTATAGTGGTTCATCCAGCTAATATGGATTACATCCACTCTTCAAGTAGGGACGTATCTCTTATTCAGATAATCAACAATACAACTTACAGTAGCATCAATAGCTTTGTTTATACAATATTAGTCTTTCAATGGAGGACAAAAGGTCTGAGAAGAGGAAGATTCGGCAATGATTGGACTTTCCAATCAGAGCCTTTTTATATTCCATGTCAGAACCATTACATATGGTTGGAAAAGGGTGGCTGAAATAGGGGAAGTTTATCTTGCTGCTACACTTTGGTCTGCTGCAACAGTCTGTGAAAATGAGTGCGGTTTGATGTGCTTTATGAGGTTTGAGGAATGCACAACAATAGCAGTGAAATTGATGGTTTTTTTCTAAGTCCAAATTGTGTTATCTCCACTGGAATATGCCCGATAAATGGGAAGAGGATTTCGGCAACTAGTTAACAATAGCAGAAGACACTCCTAGTGGGAAACCTTTCAGAAATAGATCTAAATTTAGTGAGAAGAAAATGACCAAATCTAATGGTATAAAATGTTTTGATCATCGTGCATGACCCTCCTATGCTATGACCAAGATGTAAATCAAGGTTTTGAAGAGTGCAAACAAAAAATAAAGGAAATTAACACCCAAACATTGTATTTATGAAACTTTTTTCGGCCATAGGAGGTAGAATATGAAGGAAAACAAGGTGTCCCATATGCAGGGAACAAAGAGAGATCGAAAAGATGAAATGGAGGATTTTTTGGGAACACAATCGCAGTAGTCACTCGACAATACCATTCCTAACAACGGGATAAGTAGGACAAAAAACCCATTGAACACATAAAGAGCCATCACAAAACTTTTAGACAAAATAGTTCACAGGCAAGCAAGGAAAAAGATGACAGCGGGAGGAAATCGACACCTGACGATGGGAGGCAAATGAAAGGTCACGATTTTTTCAATTGTATTGCTGTTGTTTCGAGGATTTCAAGGAGTTGATGAAAAAGTGAATCAATTTATTTCAGAAAAGGGATGCCTTCGACGTAATTAGTAGTTTAAAGGACAATGGAAATGTGATTTTGATTCTAGGTTAATGAGGTTTAATGTATACAATAGATTTAAATTAATAATTTATAAATATATGTTTATAATAGATAGGAGTGCTTTTTTTTGTTGAGCCTACAATATATACACACATACTCATAATGTAAATAATCTAATAATTATATCTTAGCATGTATTGTTCAAATTTTTAATTTTTTTTTAATAGAAAAGGTTGAGTATTGTATTATTTAGAATCATTTTAATTAATAAATACTTTTTCAAAAAGGTTTAATTTTAGTTTATTGAAGATTTAGGTATAATCTTAATAAGAAAGTAATTTCTAAAAAAAAATTAATATTAAATTCTATTTACAATTCAAATTTAATAAGGGATGTAAAGCATCACGTTCTTATTGATGCTACCAGTAAGTCGATCAAAGATATGTAGAAAAAAATGGTAATAGAAGCGAAATTAACCATTCATCAAAAATAAAAATGAAAATAAATTATAAATAAAATCAAAAATCAATTTTTGAAAAATTAGTAAACATTGTTAGGAAAGGAATGATGTGGAAATGTTTTCAAAATGCCAAATTAAAAGGGAAATAAGAAACATTACGAACTATGAAGATGGAAGGAGCGGGAGTGGGAGTGGGAGCAGGAGAGAAAGGGCGGGCAGGAGGGATTTTGAACTCCTGTGATGGCGGGAAACATGATGCTAGAGGAAACCTGGCATCTGCTACTGCAGGAGATCAACAGACTGTGGGAGGATCAACAAAGTAGGGCTCCACAAAATATTTAGATGATGTCAAGGATCCTCCTTTCCGAGATGGTGGGCCAGGAGAAATCTCATCTAAAGGAACTTTGAATGATCAAAATGCTCACAATTCAAACAAGAAGCTTCTCAAAGGCAGCTGGTCCTCGTTATTCAGAGTCAAATAGTCAGGAAAATCTTCTTTTCCTAGAATTAGCAATATTTCTGACACCAGCAAGGGCTTCTTCGACATAACCATTCCTGATCCTTTAGTTGATCATACAGTCTCCACTATGGCTCTTACACTAGTTGGCAAGTTCATGAAAACAAGACCTAATATTGAGGTTGTTAGGGAGTTTACCTATCGTAAATGGAAACTCAAGGGACAAGTGGATATAACACAAATTCCAAAGGGTTTCTTCTCTTTTGTGTTCTCAAATAATGAAGATCTATCAAAAGTGTTATGTGGAGGATAATGGATGTTTGGCAAATCATCATTGGCTCTTCAAAATGGGTTATGAACCCGGATCTAAATGCTGAGATATTTGATACTGCACCTGTTTGGGTGAGACTACCCAGCCTCCCAATGGAATACTGGCATGAGGATATTTGTTTAGTTCTCGCGAGTGTGTTTGGGGAGCTACTATCGATTGAACTGATGATGACCGCTAGATCTAGATTAGTCTATGCTAGAATCTGTGTGAACATACATCATAAAATAGATCTTCCTGAGGTCATCACTATCAACTCCAAAATGGTTAAGTACATTCAATCTGTTGAATATGAATCGCTTCCATTTGCTTGTTTTTCCTACAAAAAGGTTGGACATTGGGCTAAACACTGCCCGCTTAAGAAGTCTAAAGAAAAAGATCATAAAAGGGAACCTAAAAAAGTATGGAAGCAGAAAACCATTACTTCTGTTAATCCTGAGCCTGACCAACAGGAGAAAAAAATTGATAAGGGAAACATTAATGATTCAGAGGTAAATATTCTACCAGATAATCAGTGGAATAATAATGAATTAGAGATAAATATTCTTCCAGATAATCAAACTATTTTTGAACAACCTAGTAAAGATTTAGAGAAAAATTTGCAGCCTGCAAACCAAATCACTTTGGATAATCAGACTAGTACTTTTCAAGTTGTCTTTCTAGATTATAGTCAAGAGTACGGTCAACCTAAGAAGATGGAGTTAGAAGCTACCTTTAACACTAACAGTATGAATGGTCCTGAACCTTTAACCTCTCCTATTGTTGTTTCTCCTATTCCTGATGAAGGAATAATCGGGGAACTTGACATAAATGGAAATTCTTCAGAAGATAGTGAGGATGAGTCTTTATCCCCTATTGTATCTCTTTGGAGAGAAGATAACCTAGAGACAAACCTGGTCAACAAAGAAGCTCCTTCGTCACAGGTAAAAAATAATAAAATTTTTAACAAAGCTTCTGGCAAAAAAGGAGACCAGAACATAAGTATCTCTTGTGAATTAGCTAAAAAATGTGAAACCCATAGTCAAGGGGGAGTACAAACTAGAAGACAAGTTAAGGCTAATGTTGGAGCCCCTAAGAGTAAGAAAGGAAGGGAGTCACTAAAGAAGAAAAGAGAGCAGGAAGAAAAATAGAATATAGTGGATGGAAAACAACGTACCATCCCTGAGATTTGTTCTCCAAGCCTTTAATATGAAATTCATCTCTTGGAATATAAGAGGGCTTAATAGCTCCCATAAATAGGATGTTCTTAGGAATATGGTCAGAGATGGAAAACCTGATATTCTTCTCATTCAAGAAACAAAAATGACTAAAGAAAAATTGGAAAGAAGGCATGTATCTAAAGATTATGGGAGTATAGGTGGTGATTCTGAGGGAGCTTTAGGTGGCACAGGAATTTTGTAGAATAATAAAAATGTTGTGTGCAATTTAATTCATAGTGAAAAGAATATTTTAGTGGTCAAGATCACTTACCTCAAGGAGAATTCTAGCTAGAACTTGATCAATGTTTATGCCCCTAACGCTAAAGTTGGTAGACAAAATTATATGAAAATATTGAAGCATATTTGTAATCTCTTCCAAGAAATTGGCAAGATGATTATGGGTGACTTTAACACTCCTCTCAAGAATGAGGAAAAAAAGGGAGGGATCAATTCCCAAATGGATAGCAGATCTAATTTGATGGATTTTATCAATGAGGAAGCTCTGTTAGATATTGACCTGGAGGGCATTGACTATACCTGGTCTAATAAACGTACTAGGAAGGAATTAATTCAGGTGAAAATGGATAGAGCCCTCTTAACCAATGACTAGCTTTCTAAGTATTTTTGCACTCTTTGTGTTGAACTTTGTTTTGGATCTGACCATTATCCTATAACCCTAAATATTAATCAGATCAAGAGCAGAAAGAATTTTCCCTTCAGATTTGAAAGATTGTGGCTAGCTCACCCTAAATTAGAAAATAAGATTGAGGAATGGTGGAATTACACTATTGAAGGGGGAGCCATGTATAGAATTGCTAAGAAATTGAACACTATTAAAAGTAATTTGAAAAGTTGGAACAAGGAAGTGTTTGGGGATATCTTCCAGCAGAAAGGTAATTTGTAGAATGAAATCAAAGAAATTCATAATAGGATCTAGAAGGAGGGTCTTTTAGAGGAAACTAAAATCAAGGAAAACATTCTTATTGCAAATTATCATAACATTATTTCCAACGAGGAATCTTTCTCGAGACAGAGATCTAGAGCTCTTTGGCTCAAGGCAGGGAATAAAAATACAAGATTCTTCCACATGAGAGCCATGAAACATAAATATATTAACAGAATAATGATTCTCCAATCTAAAGGTAAAAAAATTCAGAAGGAGGAAGATATCAGATTAGAAATGTTGAGATACTTCTCTAAGCTGCTAGCAAAGGATAATAGTTTGAATAGACCTAATCAGGATGAAATTCTTACTGCCAGCCCTAATTTGGTCGATGTTTCTTCTAACAAAATGCTCCAAGCTATCCCTTCGAACAAGGAAATCATAAATGTTGTTTTCTCTTTTGAAGGAGAAAAATCTCCTGGCCCTGATGGTTTCCCTATGTTGTTCTTCTAGCAATTCTGGGATATCATTGGTCAAGATGTTCAGGCAATTGTTAAAGAATTCTTTGGTACAATATGTCTTCTCAGGGAATTAAATGCTACTTTCCTGGTTCTTATTCCTAAAAAACCAGGAGCCAACACTGTGGAAGAATTTAGACCTATCAGCTTGTGCAATTCTATATACAAGATAATGTCTAAAGTTATTACTTCTAGACTGCTCCAGTTGCTCCCAAAAATTATTCCCCCCCAGAAAAATGGCTTTGTTCCTGGGAGACAAATCCTTGATTCAATCAGTGTGTCTCATGAGAATATCCACTCTCTGGAAAAGGAAAAAAATAGGGTTTCATGATGAAACTGGACCTCTCTAAGGCTTACGACAAAGTTGATTGGTATTTTCTATAGATGGTGTTGTCTGCCTTTGGTTTTAACAAGGAGGTTACCAAAATTATAATGCAACTTGTTACTACTGTCTCTTCCTCTATCATTGTTAATGGGGGTTCCTCTACTTTTTTTAAACCTACAAGAGGGTTAAGACAAGGAGATCCTATTTCTCCTATTCTCTTTTCCATTCTTACTGAGCGCCTTGGGAGTTATATCCACAAAATGGTGGAAAAAGGTGGGTGCCAGCAAGAAGTTGAGTCCACTTTTTGGCCAAAAACTGGAACTTTTTTTCCTATTTTTTCAAATTCATCATATTTGAGATGAATATTTGAAGCACTTTGATATTGAATCTTAAAAATATTCATTTATAGAAGTTGTATTACTCAAAGTCTACTTTCCAAAGATGTATTTTTTTTTAATACCCAGATGATAAAATTTCATTTTCAATAGGAATTACAAAAACCCACATTTTAAATGTCACTGCTTTAGGACCATACTATGCCTGTGTACAACAAGAAAAATTTGACCTAAATGAAACTATTTCTTTCAATCCTTTTGGGATATTGTATGTAACACAGCTAAGATTGATGACAATATTTTTTTGTATCTTTTTGTTTAATATATTTTTTTTATTAATTTTTTATTAGGCATAATTGTTGTTTTTAAAATCTCTCGTGTACGACAAGCATAATTTGACCAAAACATATGATTTTTTGATTTTTTTTAAAGTGTGTAGAATTGTCTCTAGTTTGATGTCATGTAATTTTTTTGCGAGAAAATTTCAAATTAAAAAGTTATTAAAATAAAAAAATATCCTATTATCTCTAGTTTTTATACCTATTTCAGTAGAAATTCAATGAAAAATAGAAATTTTAATCAAATTTTAAAAAAAATTACATATTTGGAATCTGCACAGCCTGATCTATAGTGGGTTTTTATTTTGTCAAAATATTCCTCTGAAAAAGTCTTTAGATATATGTCTAAATTCATTATTTTGTATGGACACTAGCAGAGCCTTCAAGTTGTAGGTCAAACCAGGTCCAAGTTTATGGTTCGGCTACCCAAGCCTCTTTCCAAACTAAAAGCCAACAGTAAAAGTGGGCTTGAAATTCAAATTTTCTAAAAATGAGATCCCATTTAGTAAACATTACCCCGTCTACCTTTTTTGAAATTCATAACATATAAATGAATCGATGGAAGGTTTCATTTAAAAAATAATATTTTTACAAAATGGGGTCCCGGTTCATTTTTTCAAAACGGGACCCTTTTTTGAAACGGGATCCCTTTTTTTTTTTTGAAGTAGGATCCATTTTGAAACGGGACCCTATTTCTAAAATTTTAGGCTTGGGACCCTGAAGCTAAATGAGTCCCCGTTCATTCTAAGCAGGAACCCATTTCATCGAGTGTGATTTCGCAAATTTGGCTAAGTATGAAAGTTCCTAGTTAAGTGGACTCATCTTCTTGCTTCAACCCAGGTGAAATAAAAGGTATTCAACCTTCCTTGGCCAGACTCATTTGCTCTCATGAGCAATTTGTGGATGCTACTCTTATCATGGGAGAGTCGACAATTAAAGAAGCCAGAAATCTGAAGAAAGGTCTATCTATTTACACAGAGGCAACTGGGCAGCTTGTCAATTAGACTAAGAGTTCCATCTTCTTCATAAATACTCCTAAAGAAAGACAAAAGAAAATGTCTACTATTCTTGGCTGTATCATTGGGAAACTCCCTTCTTCTTACTTGGGTTTACCTCTTTGCTCCAATCCTCTGGAAAGCTTTTGGTAGACTCTAATTGATAGATATAACAACAAATTTGCTGGTTGGAAAGGAGTGCTTCTCAGCAATGCATGAAAACTCCAATTATTGAAGTCTACTCTTCAGATCTTCCCTATTTATGCAATGAGTTTATTTAAAATTCTCCATAAAATTGCTAATGAAATTGAAAAAATTCAAAAAGATTCCTCTGGTCTAGGGTTGAAGAAAAGAAAAGAATGAGCCTTGTTTCTTTGGAAAAACTTTGTAAGCCTAAAAAGCTAGGAGGTCTTGGGCTGCAGACTATTAAAAAAGTTAATAAATCCCTCATGACTAAACATCTTTGGATGATTTATGGAGAACAAAAAGAGTGGAACTCTATCATCAAAAGTAACTATCTCTTCCTTAATAATTCTTTGGAGAATTTCATAGGTGAAGACAACAGTATAAATGGTTCCTTCATCTGGAATAGTATAAAATCTACCAAACACATGATTTTGAAAGGTAAAAGATGGAAGCTGGGAGCAGGGATAACTTTAAGGAACCCCCCCCCTCCCAAAATTTATAAAATTGTGGCGAATCACATGTCATTTGGGTGAATAAAAAATTAATAGTGTTGGAGAATTATGCGTCAATCAATGGATATTTGGTGGCAAATTTTTTAATAGTTTAGCCAATTTCTATAAAATAATGGTGATTATAATTTTTGTTTTTAATAAAATTATTAATATTGATGGCGAATTATGTTTTGAAATATGGATATTGGTTGGCGAATATTTTAATAACCGATACCTTTTTTATAAAAAAA
>MU227131.1:350958-370534 GCA_018584345.1 Thuja plicata
CACTACATTTTCTATTAGTGGATTTTTTTGATATTCAATCTCCAAGTGCCTCAAATTTTGACATCAATTGATAGACAACTTGAAAATCAGGGAAAACACTTCCACTTTTTGCCCAAAAAGTGGACTCAACTTCTTGCTGGCACCCTGTAGTTGTTGTTGCAGTTTCCTTTGTTCCTGTTAATGTGTTGTTAACATGTTCATTGTGACTCTGCTTTGTTGTACCACAGGCCAACACCCTCTTGCTTCTTATTTAATAAAAAACAAGGTGTATAGAGCATCAAGTTCATGCTGATAGTAGAGGTATGTTCATCAATGCTAAGTAGAAAAATAAATAGCAATTGAAAGCGAATTGGCAAATTGTCAAAAATTAAAAAATCAGTTTTTGAAAAATGAGTAAACATAAAAAAATAAAAATAAAAACATTTAAGATTTTAATTACAATAATATTTTTTGATTAAAGGAAAATTGGTATTGAAGAGACCGTAAACCGTTAAAAAAAAAAAACATCCAGCTAGAAAGAACAAACACTAACCACCAGCTAAACAACAAAAAACGAAAGCCACAAAAATAAGGGACAACACCCCAAAGTTCTTACATATTTTTTACCAAACTATAAATTTTATGCATTATTTCTTTATTAATACTTTGGACCTTTATCATGATGTTATTAATGAGGAAACCCCCCTTGTCCTTTCTTTAGAGTCTAGTTGTAGGCTTGGGAAGAGAAACCACATCCTTGTCCCTCTTTGCCAAACTTTTGTCGATCCTATGCAAGATCATTTTTTACTAATTTAATACTGCTTGAAGGAGAAGCCAAAATTACAACACTTTTTAACCTTTTGTTTCTTTACAAATAATTAAGAATTTCATTATTAGGGGAAATAGAAAGAGTGTGTAGATAAGGAGAAGGAAGCTTACCTTGTTGCTCTCTATCATCACTGTCAACAGAAGAAAACCTACAATTGAAGCAAGCAGAAGGCTGAAAACTTACCAAATAGTTGTTAATAATATCTTTGAACGATTTAAGGATAGGGGAAGATGAGAACGGATATGTACCAAACTACCCTTGAAAGCCATCACTCACATCACCTGATACCATATCCATGAATCGAATAGAGAAAGGGTACAATGAAGGGAAAGAAAAGAGGCCCCTTTACAAACAACGAGCAACAAGAAAAGAACACAATAGAGCAAGGAAAGAAAATAAAAGAATAAAGAAAAATTCTAAGGTATGAGTGACCACTTATGTTGCAAGATACCCCTGAAAATGAAGGTTGAGTCTCATGCACTCCAGTGGCAACAATGTAACACAACCTGTGCTCATTCAATGCTAGGACATCAAAACCCTAGGGATCATAGAGTTGTAGAGCCAAAAATCCCATGCAAAAACATTGTCAATCCCTTATAACTAACAATATATTTATTATAATACTATATTTGTATATTATATATTTAAAATAATGTATCTAAATATATATTTTTTTAATTTATATTTATTAAAAATATTAACAAACTACTCCTATAATATAAATAATATAAAATTTTAAAAATAATAATTAAATACCTTTCTAATTTTTAATGTATTTAAGTATAAGTAGAATTAAATCCTTCTCTTTTTTATACATAACTTTCAACATATTTAGAAAAATTAATGAGATATAAATAGAGTTATGAGAGCTTAAAATTATAGAGAATATAAAAATAAGAAGAAAAAAAATTCCCTTTAAACAATTTTTGCTCAAATTTCCTTCTAAAATTTTGGCAAGAAATATCATTTTTGGTGGAAAAAATTTTTACTCCTAAGCTGGTGGGGCAATTTCCAGCCCCACCCCATTTTTACCTTAAAAATAGCTTAAGTCCCCCTCATAAGACCCAACCTAAAACGTTTTTATGTCAAATAGTTAATTTTATGAAAATCACATTCTTACCAATGGATGATTGTTCTTCCACCAAGTAAGTAAAGTAGTGACTTATTGCCCATGGATGACATTCTCTTGGTTGTCTTTTTGGCATTATGAATTCTTGGTTTTTTCCTTCACCAAGTAAACAATTTAATATGTTTTATTCTTTAGACTATTGTTGATTGCTGGTTTCTTTCTCACCACGTAAATATTGGATAAATTTTGTGATTGTTAGACTTTCCCTCTCATCAAATTAATAACTTAATTAAAAAATAAATATTATTGATTCTCTAGTTTCCCTTCACCAGCCATTTTATCTATTTGAAAAAAAAAAAAACCTATTTAATATTCTATTTAATTAATGATTAAAATGAAAATTTAAAATATTGTTTAATATTCTATTTAATGAATGATTAAAATGAAAATTTAAAAATAAATGTTTTTTTATTCAACGAAAGTTACTTATTTAATTTTACAAAATAAAAATAAAACAATATATATTAAAAAAGAAAAAAGAAAAACCTGACTCAAATAGATAATTATTTCTAATTTTCTCGTTCAGACATAAAAAATATAAATAATTATCTTCTTTTATTTAAAATATTGTGTCCAATGAAAACAGATAATATCTAGCAATACGAGTGATTGAGGCCTCAAAATAATCATACACAGCATCCCATCTTGATACCCATCCATTAGGGGAAATGGCTTCGCACCAGTTTTTTCTTGGCATTCTCCTTGTTTTAGTTGGGTGTTTTTCATGGTATATTTTAAGAAGAAAGTCTGTGAAGAAACCTTACAATGGCCCTGCGATCTATCCCATACTCGGCTCTGCCTTCGAATTCTTCAGAAACCGTCACAGGATTCTGCAATGGTTCACAGAAATAATGGACAAGATGCCAACAAATACTTTCACGCTCAAACGGCCCGGTGGAATCAAAGATATCATGACTGGAAATCCTGCAAACGTAGAGCATATACTCAAAACCAAATTTGAAGATTACCCAAAGGGGGAACACTTTACAAATGTCCTCCAAGATTTCTTAGGGCGAGGGATTTTCAATGTAGACGGGGAGCTGTGGAAGATGCAGAGAAAGACTGCAAGCTATGAGTTTAATACCAAGTCTCTCAGAAGCTTCGTGGTGGAGACAGTGCACTGGGAGATTCAGAGTCGCCTCTTGCCAGTCCTCACAACCGCATCCAGAACGTGTAAGTCTCTAGATTTGCAAGACATTTTGCAGAGATTCGCATTTGATAATATTTGTAAAGTAGCGTTTGGGGTGGATCCCGCCTGTCTACTCTCCTCCATGCCCACTTCACCTTTTGCAAAGGCTTTTGACGATGCCACTGAAATCAGCGCGGGTAGATTCTACTCTGCTTTTCCTTTTATGTGGAAAATTAAGCGCATGTTTAACATAGGTTCTGAAAAGTGCTTGAGCGAAGCGATTAAAGCAGTGGACATATTTGCCATGGAGATAGTGCGTAGTAGACGGAAGGAGATTTTGGTGAATACGGGAGGCCCTGAAAGAGAGGATCTGCTTTCGCGGTTCATGGCGGCTCTTTTAAATAATATAGATGAATTAGGGTTCGATGATCAGTCTGAAAGTGATGGTACGATGGATATGTTTTTGAAGGAGATGGTGGTGAGTTTTCTGTTGGCGGGCAGGGATTCGACGTCTGCTGTTCTCACTTGGTTTTTCTGGCTGCTCTCTTCCCACCAGAGCGTGGAGGAAAGCATTCACAATGAAATCTTAGAGATATTGGCCAAGAGATCGCAAGCACAATCAGTTGTTGAAGAAGGGATTTGTTTCAGCTTTGAAGAATTGAAGGATATGCAATATTTACATGCTGCTCTGTGTGAGTCGATGCGCCTCTACCCTCCTGTGCCGGCTAATGCTAAAGTTGCCTCGAAAGATGATGTTTTACCAGACGGGACTTTTGTGGGGAAGGGATGGCATGTGACTTATATTACTTATTCGATGGGCAGGATGGAAAATATCTGGGGGAGTGATTGTTTGCAGTTTAAACCGGAGAGATGGTTAAAGGGAGGGAAATTTGTGGTAGAGAATCCGTATAAGTTTCCAGTATTCCATGCGGGACCTCGATTATGTCTGGGTAAGGAAATGGCTTTCATACAGATGAAATCTATTGTGGCTTCTATTCTTCATAGTTTCCATTTTGAGATAGAAGATGGGCTTACGTGTCCCGATTATGTGGTCTCTCTTACGATGCGCATGAAAGGAGGACTTCCAGCTGTCGTAAGATGTCGAAGACCCAAGCATTGAATGACATCACTATCACCCAAAATGGGATCTCTCTCTCCATAGTACTATCTCGCCATACTCATTGAAGTTAAGTTTATGTAAATTATACTGTCATGTTTTTCATGTAAAAGTCACAGAATAAACTTATGTTAGTATGTATATTCCATTGTAAGTGGTGTTAATATAAACATCTTTCTAAAACTTCATAATTTTGCAAAATGGCTATTAATTTTTTTTAATCTTTTTAAATGTATAATTTTCTAAATCTGTTTATAAAGAGGAGATTATATAAACACATGTTTATTTGTATATTTACATAAATACATATATTCTATATACGTATATACATACATTATATACATATATAAATATGATTGTTTACAATATTTTTCGATAAGTTTCTTAATAAACATTTATTTTCTCAATATAAAATTAGATTATATTTTTACATTTATCAAAATTTGTATATAACAAGCTTTGTTCTTATGTTAAATAAAGCACACTCTAACAATTTTCTTCTAAAGAATTACCGTTCTCTTAACTATTGCATGAGTTGAAATCTTAGATAGTCTATGATTAGGATAATCCTTTATGTATTAACTCCTTTCAAATATGCATTATACAAATAATTTCAAATAAAGTAGCAATTCTTTCACCATGTATTTTGAAAATGAGACCACAATCTTTGACAAGGATCTAGTATTAAATTAATATATTTTTGTACATTATATATGAAATATTTTTATTACTTAAATTTACACATTATTTTTTAATGAATTAAAAATACTATAATTTTTTTAAAATAATTTAAAATATCTTAAAACTATATTTTTAATATCATTAATAATAATTTTAATGTGCAATATAGAATACTTAATCTCATATTAAATTAGTACAACAAAAAAATATTACATAAGATTTGAAAAATGATACAAATTCACTTAATTTCTTATAAGATTACAATATGTTTATCTCATTAACCCCTTTCACTCGTTATATTTAAGATCTTTATATTAGTTTCAAGTTTGCAATTGTAGCTTAATATAAAGTAATAATCAAGACTTTAAATAAATCTCTTCTAAAGTTCTTAAATTTAAAGATGTAAATTAATCATTTTTGTAGATAATAAAAAATAGACATTTCAATTTTATTATGATCAAACATAACAATTTGTCACAAATTTAATCACTATTAATTAAAAACCATGCTAAAACTATTTCTATTTGACATGTTGCCTTTTACACAATCCCATGTGTGTTTATTATAGAATGTATACCGTCGTTTGGCATGCATGAACCTTTTGTTATGGCCCAATTAATCACATCAATGATCTTTTTAAGTTTCCAATTTGATAGAATATATTTTTAGATCTTTGGCCTATATTATTATCCACCATTCTCAACTCTTTGCTCCCAAGGAAAACTAAAGACCGATAATTATCGACCTTATTTTTTCATACTTCATTGTTAACATCATTTATCTACAACCCATTTAATAGAAGAATACATGGGCTCATCTTGGTGACTTCCTGCTATGGAGACTGTTAAATTCTTTTTGGGGCCATGTATTTTTGACTCTACCATCTAAAGTCTCTTAATGCTTCATCATAAACAACCTGTTTAGAATTCAATGTGCAGCTACCATTCGATACACAACTTTCTACAAAATATTTCCTTTTCAATTATTTTATTCTCTTATAAATTCCCTTATAAATGTTATGCTAGATTAAACTTTTTTGATTTTTTAGTAGGCGCAGCAACATCATACCACTATCTTCTCTTAAACCACCATTCCATTCTACGGACTTCCTATCTATTCGAGAGTTGTTGCAAGTTACAGTTCCAAACTGTGTATCAACAAACTGGTTAACTATACTTCTTTTACTTTACAATTCTACTTTTGTTGAACAATCCAAAAATTATTGTTGCAGTTCTACACTTGTTTCTTACTTAAAATCATCATATGCATTGTCGCCTTGAAATTGTGAACTGCAATAAACCACACTATGAATAACCATGAACACAATGTTTTGAAATAGAACATAATGAAATTTGTTGAAGAACCAAAACAAACTTTTTGCATCTCAAGTTTGACGTTTTCCCTATAAGATGCACCTGTAGTTAATTTACAATTATTTTCAACTTATAAGTTGTTCTGGAATTCATGTCTTTTCAGTAGACTAGTTGTACAAAACATATTATTATAAATAAAAATAATAAGGCTCTTGGCCCTAATGGTTTTCAGATGTTTTTCTGCCATCTTTTCTGGCACATTGTAGAGTAATATGTTTCGAACGTTGTTAAAGAATTCTATGGACGCAGTAGATTGTTGAAGGATATCAATGCCACTTTCTTAACGCTGATCCCCAAGAAGATGGGTGCCAACTCCTTCGATCAGTTCAAATTGATAAGTTTATGCAACTTGTTTTATAAGATCATATCTAAAGTGTTGACCTTTAGACTCCTTAAGATTGCTCCTTCTGTCATTTCTCCTCAACCAAATGGATTTGTCTCGGGAAGAAAATTTTTGGACTCTAATATCTATGTGCATGAGAATATCCATTCTCTATAAAAATCTAAGAAGCAGGGTTTTCTTTTAAAAATGGATCTTGCTAAAGCTTATGACATAGTTTATTGGATGTTCCTAAGGAAAGTGATGGATAAGTTTGTGTGTAGGCCTAGAATCATCTAGATTATTCAGCAACTTATTTCTACAGTCTCCTTTTCTTTTCTGATTAATAACTCTTCTTTCTCTTTTTTTTAATAACTCAAGGGGTATTAAACAGGGAGACCTCATCTCCCCTATTTTATTCATCATTATGGTGGAGAGATTGGGGGTATGTCTAGAAATTAATCAGTATAGGGAATCTCAAAGGGCTACATACATCCTCTACTAACTTGGATTTCTCACATGAGCAATTTGTTGATGATACTATTACTATGGGTGAGGCTACTATTCAAGAGGCTAGAAACATGAAGGGGGCTCTTAAGCCCTATACAAAGGAAACTGGTCAGCTTATTAATTGGAATAAGAGTTCTCTCTTCTTTACTAATACTCCAGAGGAGAGACACATGAAAATTGCTTATATCCTCTATTGTAAAATTGCTTCCTTTCCTTTAGTTTATTTTGGTCTCCGTCTGGGGAATAAGCCACCTGACTCTTTTTTGATGGATATTATTGAGAAGTTTAACAGTAAACTTGCTGGATGGAAAGGTGTTTTTTCTTTCTCAAGTGGGCAAAGTCACCTTTCTCAAGTCCTGCCTACCAAATATAATCATATATGGGCTTAGTCTCTTTAGAATACCATCTAAGTTTGCTGATAAGATGGAAAGCATTCATAAGCACATTTTATGGCCTGGATCTAAAGAGAAAAAATATATTCCTCTATGGGCTTCGGATAAGATCTGTAAACCAAAGAAGTTTGGAGGATTAGGTATTAGATCTATTAAACAAATGAATTTGGCCCTTCATGCTAAACAATTTTTTATTACTGGTAAAAATAGGTTTTATGGGGACCCGAAACCCCTTACAACCAATAAAAAAAGATAGACAACATTTAAAACACTAATTAGAAACATGACTGAGACCCAGCCCACAACACCCACGACAAAAATAGAAAACTAGAGAAGAAAGCTAGAAACCAGCTAGGCCCCCCAGCAACCAAAAGCCAAAAATGAAATAGCAAAAAAATAGGGGAACAACTGGAACTAAGAAAACTCCAGGAGAGTGTCTTCCACTTCCTTCTCAGCCTCATAGACCTTCTTGATAGCAGAATTGAAGTCTGAAATCTCCAAAATCTTATCTTGGATTTTTTTCTTCTTAGCAGAACGCATGCGCTTGCCTAGGCCTACATCTTCCATGTCATCTTTTTCATCGTCAATATTCACATTAGGGGAGCCAATATCCAACACTTATTTAATGGAGTTAAAAAACTTCATAGTATAACCCATGAAGATATTGTTATCCTTTATGTGTTTCTTCAAAGTGTTCTCTAGGATGTCAAATCTGTCATGCAGAGTCTTCAAATTATTTTCATCCTCGTTCTTTTTACCATCAACCCCGGCCGACCCAGAATCCTGATTACCTTGAATAAGATCAACACGAGCAGACAGAGCATGAAAGCTGAGATGGAGGCTTTTGATTTCCTTAAATACCCTTTTCATCAGACAAAACAAGTACATAGACATTGCCTTCACAGTTTGAAGAACTCCAAATGGGGGCTCAATTTTATCATCCATATCATCTTGCTAAACACTTATGGAGAATGTATGGACAGGATAAGGAGTGGAACAAGATATGGAAAAATAAATATATTGTTGAGTTTCCTCTTGACAAAATCACTCAGGAACATTATAACATTGGAGGATTTGAAATCCAAAATAATTTCATGAAAGATAAGAAAGTGGCTGCTAAAGTGGGAAAATGGAAGGTTGGGGATGGAAGGAAAATTAGTTTTTGAGAGGAATTATGGGTTTTTAATAAGCCTTTATGTATTCTAATAGACTTGCAGGAATTAATGAGCAAATGTAAATTATCTTTTGGATCAAAGGTGAGGGATTACTAGAGAGGTAATAGCTAGGTAAATCTCAATGAATTTATTAATAAAGCTCTTTAGTCCCAACAGATTATTGAAAATAAGGAAGACACCTTAATTTGGGGTATGGAACCTTCTAGTACTTTCTCTATTGCCTCTTCTTACAGAATTCAGATCCAACCTACTAATGAGTTTTCCTTTTGGGCTAAAGCAAGGAATAAATATCTTAGTCCTAAATTTAAGATTTTCTTATGGTTGTTTATCCAAAATCAAATCCTCATGATTGACAATCTAATTAAAATACGGTTCTATTTTCCCAACAGATATTGTCTTTGTTGTAAGGAGAGTGAATTTTCTTCTCATATTCTCCTTAGTTGTTCGTACTCCTTAGTAATCTGGGAAGCCTTGTTACAAAGATGGAATGTTTTCTAGGTGTTTCCTAGTACTATCAAGGATTTTTTACAACAATGGAATTGTCCTAGTTTGAATAAGATAGCCAGCCTGGTATGAAATAATGCTATTCCTCACCTAATTTGGAACATATGGAATGTAAGAAATAACTGGATTTTTAGGGATAAATAAAGAACTCCTTTGGTGCATGGGAATGTTATTTTTCAAAGTATCTAGGAAAACCTCTCAATGCAGGCCAAAATATTGGGAAACTCAGGGTTGGAAATTCATTTTTGGAATATTAATTTGAAGGATGATAAGAAAAAAGGCAGGGGAAATTGTTGTTGGCTGTCTCCTCCTGAGGGTTGGGTTAAAACCATGAACTTTCACGGTTCTGCTAAAGGGAACTCAGGTAAATCTAGCTGTGGGGGTGTCATTAGGGATAGTAGGGTAACTTAATTCTTGTTGTTGCTATTCCAATTGCAACTCAATCTAATCATGTGGCCGAGGATCTTGGGGCCTTTTATTTTTTATCTTTTGCTAAATAATTGAACTTATAAATTGTGTGGTTAGAAGGTGATTCAAAAAATATAATAAATTTCCTAAGGGGAAAGACAAAGTTTCTTGGTCGATTGTGAACATGATTAATAAGGCTAAAGATATCTTGGGATCCTTTAATAATTCCTATGTTTCCCGTGCCTTTCGTGAAATCAATAAAGTTGTTGTTCTTTTGCTAACAAAGGGGTCATTCTTGACACCCTCATGACTTGGCACAACTTAAAGAACCTAAATGCAGAGGACATTAATATTATTAATTATGAAAAGAGTAATAGATTTATTAGAAATGATGGAAATATTGTGGAAGGGTAAACATTTCATTAATTATTATAGCAAGCGCAGAAGTTTAACGTGTCGTAATTTCTACTTTTTTTGCACATTTTTTGGGCGCTTCATCTTTTTTTTTAAGTTACTGGCTTTGGGTTTTCTCGTCTTTGTGCATGAAAACTATTCCTTTGAGATAAAAATCTATGGGAGGTGATTTGAAGAGAGAAGAACCTGCTGATTGTTCGAAGCTGAATGAGGACCCTAAAATCTAAAGGAGGGTTAGAAAGGGTCATCTTACACCCTATGTAGAGAAATTACATGGATATGATAAGGGGATAACCCAAAATTCATTTTTGGGTGGAGGAATGATTCTGTGACTATCAAGAAGAGGCATGTTGATCTTAATGTGGAGCAATTTTAGTGTAGGTAACTGGTTTACCCTTGTCTGCAATGAATTTTTATAGAAATAGAAAAGTGTCTAAAATGGTGGTTAAAAAATTCCCTAAGACTAGGGCCGAGAGGAATGAAATGGTGAAGAAGATGGATTGATATGTGGTTCCTAATATTAAGGAATTTTGGAGAAAAATTCTTATTTTGATTATGGAGTATATCACTTGGAAGGGCAATTTACAAGAGCACAACCTCATCATTTTGTGCTTTTGAATCACTTTCGACACAACGATTCTATATCCTTGCCTTTTTTCTTTATAATTATCTATATCATAGCTTGGTTGAAAATAGGAAGGATCATAGTAAGCATGTACTTCATGAGGGCCTTAATTTTTTGATTTTTTAGTACTGTTAACCAAAATTGCAGCATACAGAAGAATAAACACAAATATGAAAAGATTGCGTTTTTTAGGGGTCCAATTAACATTATCTTTCAGGTATTGTTGATTAAAATTTCATTATTGCATTCATTATCAGATTTCATTATTGTACTCTAAGTATTGATCACATTTCAAAATTTCAAATTTATAACTAATCATTACATTGTGCATTCAAACTGAATGTAGTATACAAGTGTCCTTTCATATTTCATATTTCATGACAATCAAAGAGTGCATTTGTAGAATAGAAAGCATGATAGAAGTATGGAGTAGAGGTCCTAGGCATTGCCTTATTGTTTGTATGTTGTCAACTGGTTTTCTGTCAGGTCTTAGGTCTCCAAGTCCAAGGTTTTCATCTTCACTAAGTATTTATGGTTTTTCATCTGCATCATGAGAGAGAAAATGGTGTTAGATCAAGCTAGATCTAAACAATGCATGAAATACAAAAAACATACAACTACAATAAATTCTTCCAATGTTGCATATCTGTCTGACAAATTCAATGTAAAAAGAAAATTTGCATCCACACTAAGTGAAAGATAGTATTAAAGGGACTTGTTTTAAACATGAAACCTTTTACTATTAATGATTATTCTGATGTATGTTGTTATTATTTTCAAAACTATATATTTGAATGAAAGGGAATTAGTATTTCTATTTGAGAAACCTTTTTCAGAATAACATCAGTATGTTAGTTTAACAAACACAAACAAACCAACTAAAATTCATGAATGAGTGCCATCTCATATGGCACTCACACACAAACATTAATTGGCTCATTTTGTTTAATGACCTAATAGGTTTATTGGTTATATGTGTGCAATAGGTGAACAAGTAACTAAATGCAGATAACAAAAGAAATTCAGTGAGTGTCACAAGTTCACGCTTGAACTTCACATAAGGCATTACATACAAGAAGGTTGTCTGCATCAAAAGAGGTTATAGTTCATACAAATACAAAAGAAGAAGATGCAATGCATAAAGGAAGATATAATGATGTTGTAGGAGACCCATGGCCAATAAAGGGTCCTGAAAAGAGATATGCAGAAGTGGAGGAGAAATTGATTACTATCATCATGCAGGATGAATTCAAAGTGATGTTGTTACAGGTATATTCATGTTATGGCCTTGAATCAACTGGAGGGTCAATGATGCCGTGATATTTCATTTCTTCATAAAAGGAGGTCAAGTACAGTATCCATATGCCTGAATTGAATATGAAGTGATGTTTTATGCAGGGTATTGAGCAAACAGTGCTATTCTGGTGTATTAAAATAACAGTAACATATGAGTTCATTATCTAAAACATCTTGTTATTTATATAGTGTGTATCCATCAACTAACATGCTGCTATTATTCCTGTTTGAATAAATTTTAAAATTCAATGTATGCAGGGGATGGGTCGAGTAGATGCAGAGTAGGGGATATGCATGTTTGAATGAGGTTTCTATTGTGGATATTTCCCATGGGAGTCACGAGCCCATGCTCAAACCCCATGGGTGGTATTTTGTATAAAACTGAATAACAGTGTATTTTTACAATAAGAGAAACTACATTCTTAAAATTTTTAAACATGTAATATCTTCAGTTTAACAGAGATGTCCATGGCTTCACAAGTAGTACAAAGTGTTTTCTAAAAACATTATGATCATGCTGGAAATCAAATACATATGTTTCTCAGACAATAGAGATGGAGTTCGGCCTCGACAGAAAGAAATATGTTTTTGCTTATGACATTATTGTCGTGCTTCTAAAAAGAGAACATTAAATGGATTCTACAGCCGACAAAGACAATTTCTCAAAAAATAGAATGGCAAGCTTGCATAAGTTTTGGGTTTATATCAAGAATATGCAAGAATGGCCATGTGGGTATCTCAGTTTTGTCTACATTAAAGAAACAAAGAGTGACTCAAGGTGGACTTAGGGTTACATGCTACAAAATGAGGCTACATGGTGGAGCTTCAAGTGAAATTACCCAAGTTGAAAATGCAGAGAAGTAAAATGCCAGAGATGTAAATCCAATAAGAACCCAGAAAGATGGATTTATTAAAAATCAAGATCCTAAATGATATGCATTTATCCCAAGTAAAGCTATAGAGAATGAGTTAAATGTAACTTATCTGGTATTACACAAGCATGGTGGAGAAAAAAATCTAGAAGAGTGTCATGTGTCATGGGTGAAGAGCAGTCAAAAGAATGAAGGCCAAGTTAAAAAGAGCTTGAAGTGAAGCTAAAAAATTTCAACATGTATTGACAACCGAAGCTCTTAAAGTATAAAATTTTTGAAAACCATAGTCAAGACTTCCATTTCTCCAAGCTTTAGTCCATGGTATGCTATAAGTTTGGAACGAGTCTTAAGTTGTGGCTGAAATATGCCAAGTTTCGAGACCAATTTCAAAAGGTAACTCCACATATTTCAACCACAATGCAGACTTAGTCCAAGCTTACAATTGTTAAACTCAAAGCCATTAACACCAGCCCGAGTTCAAAAGATGCATCCAGCACCATGTGTTATGGAATGCAAGAAAAACTACAATGCAATACAAAGAGCCTGAGCTCTCAGACCAAAGCCACACTCAAGTCCAAAGCCATGTGTTGTAAACTGTAGCAAGCTGTAGAGAAGAATGCACAAATATACACCATGTGTCACGACACAATGAAAGTCACGGTTCAACTCACAGTCTACATAGATCCCAAGCTCTCCATCGTTATAGCAAAAAAAACAAACCCAAAACTCTAGTAAGATTCAAGAGAAATCCACAAAGAAGGTGCCATATGTTATGGCATTCTATGTTTTAACTCTTTCTTCTACACAAAGCCCAAGTTCACTGCATGAAGCCCCAACTTCTTAGCATAAAAAAAATACAGATACAATGCCATTAATCAAGACTTCAATCTCCAGACCCAACCAAGCATGGTGGTGCAAAGGAAAAACCCGAACATAATGCAAATGAGATGTAAGAACATTATGCAGTGTGTTTTACCAAAATTTTGAGTCCACTGACAAATAAATTTAATGCATTGTCAGTTTCACAATGCCTCGACAATCCCCAAGTAGTGCCACGATAGTACTTTGAGTGCCACGAAGACAGTAGTATATCTCTCAGTGGGTTTGTTCATGTCATCTATGAGATGTGATTGAGTATGGAGATGGAGTTAGCTTAGCTAGACTATGGTGTCGAGTTATGTTAGAGTTAGGTTTTTCCAAACTATGTTATCAACTAAGTGGAGTTAGGGTTCTATGCCATGGTATTGGGTTATATTATGAGTTAGGGTTTATGCATTTTTGATGGGTTTTGTATGTATTATGTAATAACATTGGCAAAATATGTAAAAAAAGATGTAACTCTTTTATGCACCAACTTTAGGGGCTAGATTTGGGGCTTGATTTAGGGCACTAATTAAGACTTAGGGATATTGACTTGCTACTTTGGAGGGTTTTTGGAGGGAGAAGTGATTTTTGAAATTGAGCTCTATGGGCTATATAGCTGGGCTTTTACTTCATGTTTAGGGCTTGCAGATTTTTTAGAGAAGGCTAAAAGTGAGCATATTGTTCCTTGATGCCTTCGAGATCTTGTTTGTAACCTATTTGTCATATTTTTGGAGGATAATAAATTAGATGATCTATTTTCCTTATATGCTTTTGAATTTTGATTTAAAATCATGTTTTCATCTTTCTTGATAAGTGTTTATTCATTTTGGTAGCTAGGAGAAGTGATTGTTTATTATTCCTCCTCTATGTAAACAAAATTCAAACCTCATGAAGAATATGTATGTTTGTTGAAAGATTAATCTATTTGTGGTCTATACCCTAGTAGCCAAGTCTTTAACCTATATGTTGATAAGAGATTCAAAGTATCAAGCTTTGGTATATGAGTTAGGATTTCTCCATTAGTTTCCAAACAAATTCATGTATTACCTCACTTTCACTTCTAGTTTTCAAAGTTTATTTTTCCCTTTTCCCACTAGGTTTTCAATTAGGAGGTGATATTCCATATCAAATAGGAACTGGCCTAGAATCCGAAGACTCCTTAATTAGAGTCCACCCACAGCTTGAGAAGGTTTCCATTTTTAGGATAAAATACTATTGAGACCCAATGCCTAAGTTGGGGTGGTATTTCTAAGCCTCAACAATTTTTGGAACGCCTGGTGGGACTCCTTGTGATACATGAACAACATTCAAACAAGGAGCAAAAAAGAGTTTGAGTATTTGCAATTGTCACATACTAGGAGAGGCAGAACTTTACAGAGAGAACCCAAAGGTTGAAAAGAGCTCTCCTTCCAGCCTGTAACAAGGGGTATGAAGCCAAGAAGACCAAGGAAAAGAAGATCTGAGAGAAGTTCAGCTCCTCCCACTTACTATACTGGTTTACCTAATTCATATCAAGAATCTTCATAAATCCCTCTAACACTTCAATTTCAGGTTGTTCTCGAACAACAAGAAGAAGAAGAAAAACCAACCTCTTCAAGTTCCACTATAGCAAAATGAAGAATGGATAGAAGACTAACCTCTTTTCCATTTGATCAAGGAATCCCTTTGAGGATTGCAAATCATAACAACATACGATTGGCAGCCTTGAAAGGATTCCCATCTTTCATAGGAGAAGGACAAACAACAACCATTGAGCACATTAGAGATGTTGCTTCTCTTTGCAATGTGCATCATATCATGGAGGATGATGTAGCTTTGAGGCTACTAGCTACATCATTGAAGGGTAAAGCATTGGAATGGTTATGAACTCTCCAAGTTGGATCAATAGCTACATGGGATGTACTAGGTGAGGAATTGTCTAAATTTTTTGAAGATAAATCTGACAGTGTTTCTTTGGTGGAACAACTAACTGCTATTAAAAGGGCTCCATAAGAAGAGATAAGTGATTTCAATCTCCAATTTCAAAAGAATTGGAATAGGATTCATGCCATGGTAAGACCCTCTGCTGAATATGCATTTTTGTACTTTCTTAAAAGCCTGAATAGTGATATTTCAATTATGATCCAATCTATGGGGGAAAAATTCTTTACCTCAAGCTTTTGATATTACAATTAGGGAAAAGAATAGCCTTGTTCAGGTAGGGAAGATAGCTCCTAGACCACCTATGCCTTTCTTTCCTATCATCCAATCCAATATATCATTGATTACCCCGCCTTTGGCTCCATTACCATATTATAAAAGTGAAGAGATAATGCCTGTTATCCCTTCCAATGAGTTGCAAAGCATAAAATATAGCCAAAATAAAATTGAGAGCTTATTAAAAACCTTCAAAAATGAGTTGGTAAACCTTAAAAGGTAGAAAACTCAAAGCAATCCAATGGCCCATACTCAAAACCAATTTGCTAGTTCTTCATCCTAGGAGCCTAATCAGCCCATTTACCAAGGTAATAAGCAACAATACCAAGGAAATAGAAATGCAAATAGGCAAATTGGAACCAAAGGCCTTATAGAGCTTATAATCCTACACCTCTTAATATTGTTAGGCATATTGTTCCAAACCAATACAATCTTGCTCCTGATTATGAATGGTGCTATCCTTGTGGTCAACCCCACAATCAGTCTAAATGCACCAATGGAGTGCTTAATCAAGCCCTAATGGTTCAAAGTGTGATTGATTCAAAACCTATTGCATCCATTGATTAGACTCAACAACAGCCGGATCTAACTACTCCGGACACTGCATTTCTAAATTGGCAAGAGGAAGAGTTTTGTGAAGTGAGTAATGATTAACTTGTATCAACAAACACTAGAGCCAAGAAGAGAGCTCTAGAATAAGAGCAGTCAACTGCTAAGACTGATGCCACAACTCAATCACCACTCATTCCTCCTATTTCTATTCTAAAAGGTCACTCTACTCTTGCGAACAAAGAACAACAACATTAGAGGCAGGCAGATCAGACTATTGGTAATTCACCTCAGAAGGTAGAGTTTGTTGTTCCCTATAATATTGTTGACAATATGAAGAAGATGAATTTTTCTCCTTCTATGAGGGATTCATTAGACAATCCAGGGCAAGCTAATTTATTGAAAGAAAAGCTATCTAAAGAGACAGTAAGTTCACAACAAGCTATTCAATATCCTCCTAGAGTGGTTATGGCTAATTCAGATCCCTCTAAAGTTCAGGAAACAATATCTAATGAATAAAAGAAGGCCCACTAAAGTGAAACAACTAGTAGCACAAGTGAGTAAAAATACTATAGATTTGAAGCAATCAGTAGTGACAGTTGATAAAAAACCAACAAATGTGCAAAAGAAAACAAAAAAGGAAGGTAATAAACTTGCACATAATAAGCCTCTTCCTTTTATGTTTCTTTGATTATTGGAAACCAATTAGTGCATAACTGTAAGTTTGATAGTGGTGCAACCAGCACTGTCATGCCAAATAAAATAGTTGACTTGTTGGATTTAAAGTATGAACCTCTTGAGAAAGGAGTGGTCCAGCTTGATGGTACTTCAGTCAAGACCTTAGGGGTTGTTAAAAATGCAAGCTTGACCTTACAGTCATGTCCAAATTTTTCAATTTCTCAAGATATTTGTGTCATAGATCTGCCACCCTATTTTTCCCTATGTTTGTCAATGGACTTTACAACTAAAATAGATGAATATTTCTCATCGGATTGGTCACACTTGTATTTCAGAACTAGATATGGTAGTAAGGTAACCATAAAATTAGATTTATGGGCCAAGGATCACATAGAGGCTTATAATCCTAGCCCCGTTAATCCCAGTTGTGTGATTATGGATCCAGATGCGATCAATGATAGTTCAGTTTATAACACATAAATTGAGGAGTATCCTGATATTGTTCTGGATGAATGGAAAACTAAAAATGATCAAGATGATGATGTGTTTGGTGCTGGTTTTGGTAACTATGTGATGTTGGAATCTAATGCAGTTTTGCCTAACCTGATAAAAGATCAAGGTTCTGAATCTGAATTATCTAACCAGCTATGGGACTTATTTTTTGATGGATCTAGGAATAAAGATGGTGTTGGTGCAGGGGTTATGTTAGTTTCACCTAACAGTGATAAATTTTAAGCTGCATACAAAATATCTTTTCCATGTTCTAACAATGTAGCTGAATATGAAAGTCTTATCCAAGGTTTAGAATGGGCAAGGAAAAGAAGAATCAAATTCTTGAGGGAATTTGGGGATAGTGAGTTAATAGTAAAATAGGTGAGAGGTATCAATGCTGTTAAAATTGATCTTTTGAAGTTATAAAAGTCCAGAGTATATGATATTCTAGATAATTTTGATGCGTTTAATCTCATTTCTATACCTAGAAGGAAAAATTAGCATGTTGATAGATTGGCTGGTATTGGTGCACATATTTCAATTACTAAAAATAAAGGATGGATCTCAGATTAGTCACATGTCAAAATTGTTGTGAGGCCTTCTATCCCAAATAATGATATCAATTGGAAGGTTTTTAACATTGATGAACATATTTTAAGTTTTATGAGTGAAACAAAAGATTTCTTAGCTTCTAAAAATGACAAACTCAGTCAGCAAATGGAAGATCAAATCATTCAGCTGAAGACTAATAAGCTTCCAAAGGGATTGGTCAGCCTAGAGTCATCTTTTAACTCTGATGATCAATTCAGAAGGAATAAAACCAGCTTGTTGATCAAGGAAGATGACTATCAAGAGGTGGAGATATTTAGAGACAAGTATTTGAAGGTTGGTAACAATAATTCTCCTGAAGAAAAAGAGTTGCTTGTTTAGAACTAGAGCCAAATGCTAGGCCAATCAAACAGAGGCAAAGGCCTATTAGCCCCAAGTTAGAGCCTTTAATGTTGAAAGAGATGAATAAACTCCTCGATGGTAGTATCATATTTCCTATTAAGCATACATCTTGGGTTTCAAATCTGGTTCCTATGACAAAAAAGAATGGAGAGATAAGAATTTGTGTAGACTTTAGAGACCTTAACAGGGCATATCTAAAATATAGGCACCATCTTCCATCCATGGAACAAATCTTACAATATGCCTCTGGTTCTAAAAGATTCTCTCTTCTTGATGGTTATTTTGGCTATAACCAAGTACTAGTAAGAGATTGAGATCAATTTAAAACTTCTTTTACTACTAAATGGGGAACAATGGCATATAGGAGAATGCCATTTGGTTTATCAAATGTAGGAGCCACATTCAAAAAGGCTATGGACATGGATTTTAAAAATCTAATGTATAAGTTTGTTTTTGTTTACCTAGATGATGTCACAATTTACAACAAGGTTGGAAACCAGCACATAGATCATCTCAGACAAGTGTTACAAAGATGCAGAGAGTTTGGAATCCCTCTTAACCCAAAAAAATTTGTTTTTGTAGTACATGAAGGTAAAATTTTAGGATACCAAGTGTCTAAAGAAGGTACAACTATTGATCCTGAAAGGATTCATGCAATTCTGGAACTGTCATTGCCAAAACATAAGAAAGGATTGCAGAGTTTTATTGGGAGGATAAATTTTTTTAGACGCTTTATCCTTAATATTGCAAACTTGTTAAATCCTTTGACTGCTATGCTAAAGAAAGATGTACCTCTCAGATGGACTAACGAGGGAAAAAGGAGTTTTTAACAGATTAAACAGGCTTTATCTTCAGCCCCTACTTTAACTAATCCTGACTTCTCTAAGGATTTAATTTTATATGCTTATGGTGGTTTTGACACTATTTTAGCAATGCTGGTGCAAAAGAATGAGGATAAACAGGAGCAGCCTGTATGCACCCTAAAATGGTCGCCTAGACTTTGGGCCCCATTTATCATTTTATCAAATTTCCTGAATCAATGCTTTGGAACATTTTCAATTCAAATCAATTTCCTTGATCAAATTGTAATTAAT
>MU227131.1:378961-405725 GCA_018584345.1 Thuja plicata
AAATTCTTCTAATTTATTTAGTTGAAAGAAAACCCCTCTTTTAATTAAATAAATAAAAATCCCCACTTAAAGCACTTTATTTGTTGAAAAAGGAAATGAATTAAATTAAAAATTAAATAAAAATCCAAGTTTTTCTTCACATCTTTCTAAGTGGTGGGTTTTTGCCTCTTAATTGTAGCCTTTGATTTTTTTTCTCTTAATCTTAATCGTTCACTTTTCTTTAAAAGGAGACCTCTCCTTCTCATTTTCATATTAGGTTTTCGTAATATTGTTATGCTGTAGGTTTGGAGAGCAATTTTGGAGGAGAGTTTGAACACTCAAGCTCTCTTCTTGTTTTCTTTATTCTTGCATTCATGGCTCCTCATGTAGATTATAATCTTGTTTATTTCCATAGATTAGATTTGCATTCATATTTCCTTTCATAGAATAATATGCATTGTTATCATATAGAGTAGATTTCATTTTTATGCATTTGAATCTCTCGTTTCATGGTGTATTTGCAATAGACACAACTAGGTCAATCTGAGGGCCTTCATTTTACATTTTTACACATCCATGACTAGAGAGCTATGGATCAATATTTGAGGCCTCATTATTGAGTAAAATTGAATGGAATGATTCATATAAGTGTGACAACATTTATGCACGCACAACCAGTTGCATTTTCTAGCGAAGGTATGTATAATTATGAGCAAAAGTACAGGTTTGTTGAGAAACACGTGCTAGCTATTATTAAAGCCTTAAAAAGTTCAAGAATTTAGTTGCTAGGAATAAAATACATCTAATGGTTGCACATCCTAGCATTAAAGAGCTCTTATTGAACAAAGATGTAAATGAAAAGAGAGCGGCATGGATAACAAGGGTTATGGAATATGATGTACAAATTCATGTAACCAAGCTAGTTAGAGGCAAAGGTTTGTGTTCTCATATGGAAAAAGAAGAAGATAAGGTGGAAGCCACTAAAGAGGCTTCCTTACTCCAAGGTAGTTCTGTGTTAATCAATGATTCAACATCCTAGTTATCAGATATGAACAGATTTCTACAAACTAGTCAATGTCAAATAAATATTGATAAAGCCAAAAGAAGGTACTTCAGGTTACAATATATTCCTTATGTTCTAATTGATGATATTCCTTATAGGAAATATTTTTCTAGTATGCTTCTCAAGTGCATAGACTATGTTGATCAAAAAAAGATTTTATCTGAGTTTAATGATGAATCTTGTGGAGGGCACTTCAGTCCTAAAACTACAGCCTGGAAAATTATAAGAGCTGGCTAGTACTAGCCATATTTATTCAAAGATGCTCATTCTTGGGCAAGAAAATGTCAAAAGTGTGTTCTGTTTGCAAGAAAGCAAAATTTTGCAGCATTGCCATTAAAGCCAATCATTGTGGATCAGTCATTTAATAAATGGGGAGTGGACTTTATAGGTCCAATAAATCCTAATTCTAGTGGAGGTCATAAATAGATTTTGAATGCTACAGACTATTTCACCAGATGGACTGAGGCCATTGCATTGAAGGAGTCTACTGGATCAGCTATGTTAAAGTTCTATGATGATATTGTAACCAGGTTTGGTGTTTCTCAATCAATAATTTCAGACAATGCTTTAGCTTTTGTTGGTTCAGCTATAACAGAGTGGGCTATCAAAAATGGCATTTATCTTTATACTTCTTCTAACTATTACCCTTAGCGTAATGGTCTTGCAGAGTCTAATAATAAAAACCTAATTAGGATCATCTAAAAGACTTTGCAGGAAAATAAGAGAGATTGGAACTCTAAACTAAAGGCAGCCTTATGGCTAGATAGAATCACACCAAAATGGATTATTTGGAATTCACCCTATGTTCTAGTTTATGGTAAGGAGGTAAGATTGCCAATTTCTACTGAGTTTCACACTTTTTAGTTATCTGACTAGATGATGTTGTTTGAAGAGGAAGATCCTCTTTAGATGAGATATGTTGTATTGCTACAGCTTGAGGAAGAAAGGAAAAAGGCATTGAAAAATATGGAGTTAAGATAAGAGCAAACTAAAAGGTCATTTGATAGAAGGGATACACCCAGAGCCTTCAAGGAAGGGGATTTAGTACTCAAGTGGGATGTGCTGAAGAGCAGACCAGGTCAGCATGATAAATTTGATAATTTTTGGTCAAGCCCTTTTGTTATTAAAGCTTGCAAAGAGAATAATGCTTTTCAGTTGTCTACAGCTGATGGAGAAGTTCTACAGATTCCAGTTAATGGGATACACCTCAAGCTTTTCTTTGAGGGTTAGGTTTAGTCTATTTTTCTTTTTAATAAGTGATGTCCAAGCACTAGGTTTTTAGGTTGCATGAGTCTAGATTAGATGCATTTTCATTTCAATAATGGTTTCATTCATGGTTTTTGGTTTTCTAACTCTGTTTCCCAAGGATAAGGCTTGTAGGTCATGTCTAGAAAGAAGACATCCAATAGAAGTCACCAAAATTGTTACCCAAAATTGCAGCATAAAGAAGAATAAAAATAAATAGGAAAAGATTGCATTTTAAGGGGTCCAATTAACACTATCTTTCAGGTATTGTTGATTAACATTCCATTATTGCATTCATTATCATATTTCATTATTGTACTCTAAGTATTGATCACATTTCAAAATTTCAAATTTATAACTGATATGTTACATTGCGCATTCAAACTGAATGTAAGTATACAAGTGTCCTTTCATATTTCATATTTCATGACAATCAAAGAGTCCATTTGCATAATAAAAAGCATGATAGAAGTATAGAGTAGGGGTCCCATGCATTGCCTTATTGTTTGTATGTTGTCAGCTAGTTTTCTGTTAGGTCTTAGGTCTCCAAGTCTAGGTCTTCATCTTCACTAAGTCTTTAGGGTTTTTCACCTGCATCATGAGAGAGAAAATGGTGTTAGATCTAGCTGGATCTAAAAAATGCATGAAACACAAACAACATACAACTAAAATCAATTCTTCCAATGCTGCATATTTGTCTGACAAATTCAACGGAACAAGAAAATGTGCATCCATAATAAGTGAAAAATAGTATTAAAGGGACTTGTTTTAAACATGAAACCTTTTACTATTAATGATTATTTGGATGTATGTTTTTATTTTCAAAACTAGATATCTGAATGAAAGGGACTTAGTATTTCTATCTAAGAAACCATTTTCAGAATAACGTCAGCATGTTAGTTTAACAAACACAAACAAACCAACCAACATTCATGAATGAGTGCCATATCATATGGCACTCACACACAAACATTAATTGGCTCATTTTTTTTGCTGGCCTAACAGGTTGATGGTGATATGTGTGTAATAGGTGAAAAAGTAACTAAATGCAGATAACAAAAGAAATCTAGTGAGTGTCATGAGGCCGTGCTCGAACTTCACATAAGGCATTACATACAAGAAGGTTGTGTGCATCACAATAGTTAATGCAGATACAAAAGATGAAGATGCAATGCATAAAGGAAGACACAATGATGCCACAGGAGACACATGACCAATAAAGGGTCCTGAAAAGAGATATGCATAAGTGGAGGAGAAATTGTTTACTATCATCATGCAAGATGGATTTGAAGTGATGTTGTTATAGGTATATTCATGTTATGGCCTTGAATCAACTGAAGGGTCAATGATAATTTGATATTTCATTTCTTTAGAAAAGGAGGTCAAGTACAGTATCCATATGCCTGATGTGAATATGAAGTGATGTTCTATGTAGGGTATTGATAAAATAGTGCTATTCCGGTGTATTAAAATAACAGTAACATATGAGGTCACTATCTAAAATATGATGTTATTTATACAGTGTGTATCCATCAACTAACATGCTACTATTATTCCTGTTTGAATAAATTTGAAAATTCAGTGTATGCAGGGGATGGGTCGAGAAGATGCAAAGTAGGGGATATGCATGTTTGAATGAGGTTTCTATTGTGAATATTTCCCATGGGAGTCACGAGCCCATGCTCAAACCCCATGGGTGGTATTTTGTATAAAACTGAATAACAGTGTATTTTTACATTAAGAGAAACTACATTCTTAAAATGTTTAAACATGTAATATCTTTAGTTTAATAGAGATGTCCATGGATTCACAAGTAGTACAGATTGTTTTATAAAAACATTATGATCATGCTGGAAATCAAACATATATGTATCTTAGACAATAGAGATGGAGTTCGGCCTCAACAGAAAGAGACATGTTTTTTCTTATGACATTATTGTTGTGCTTCTAAAAAGAGAGCATTAAATGGATTGTATAGCCGACAAAGACAATTTCTCAAACAACAGAGTGGAAAGCTTGCATAAGTTTTGGGTTTACATCAAGAATATGCAAGAATGGCCATGTGGGTATCTCAGTTTTGTCTACATTAAAGCAACAAAGAGTGACTCAAGGTGGACTTAGGGTTACATGCTACAAAATGAGGCTACATGGTGGAGCTTCAAGTGAAATTACCCAATCTCAACATTTTAGAGAAGTAAAATGCCAGAGATGTAAATCCAATAAGAACCCAGAAAGATGGATTTATTAAAACTCAAGATCCTAAATGATATGCATTTATCCCAAGTAAAGTTGCAGAAAATGAGTTAAAAGTAACTTATTTGGTATTACAAAAGCATGGTGGAGAAACAAATGCAAAAGAGTGCCATGTGTCGCGGGTGAAGACCAATCAAAAGAATGAAGGCCGAGTTCAACAGAGCTCGAAGTGAAGCAAAAAAAGTTCAACATGTATTGCCAGTCAAAGCTTTTCAAGTATCAACTTTTTGAAAACCGTAGTCAATAATTCCATTTCTCGAAGCTTTTTTCCATGGTACGCTATAAGATTGGAATAATTCTAAAGCTGTGGCTGAAATATGCCAAGTTTCGAGACCAATTTCAAAAGGTAACTCCACATCTTTCAACCACAACTCAGACTTAGGCCAAGCTTATAGTGGTTAAACTCAAATCCATTAACAATAGCCCAAGTTCAAAAGATGCATCCAATGCCATGTGTTATAGCATGGAAGAAAAACTACAGTGCAATACAAAGAGCCTGAGCTCTCATACCAAAGTCACACTCAAGTCCAAAGTCATGTGTTGAAAACCCTAGCAAGCTACAGAGAAGAATCCACAACTATACACTATGCATCACCACACAGTGAAAGGTGTGGTTTAAATCACAGTATACATAGAGCTTGAGCTCTCCATCTTTACAGAAATACAAAAAAACTGAAAACTCCAGCAACAATTAAGAGAAATCCATAGAGAAGGTGCCATGTGTTATGGCATTCGGTGTTTTAACTCTTTCTTCTACACAGAGCCCAAGTTCATTACAAGAAGCCCGAGCTTCTTAGCATAAACAAAATATAGATATAGCACCATTGATCATGGCTTCAAACTCTAGATCCAACCAAGCATGGTGGTGCAAAGGAAAACCCTAAATGTTATGCAAATATGTAAGAACATTATGCAGTGTGTTCTACCAAAATTCTGAGTCCACTAATCATTAAAGTTAATGCATTCTCAGTTTCATACTGCCTCGACAGTCCCCAAGCAGTGCCACAAAGAGTAGTTTATCTCTCAGTGGGTGTGGTCATGTCATCTATGAGCCGTGATCGAGTATGGAGCTGGAGCTAGCTTAGCTAGACTATGGTGTTGGTTTGTGTTGGAGTTAGGGTTTTCCAAACTGTGTTATCATCTTAGTGGAGTTGGGGTTCTATGTCATGGTGTTGATTATGTTATGAGTTAGGGTTTATGCATTTTTTATGGGTTTTGTATGTATTATGTAATAATGTTGGTAAAATATGTAAAAAAAAGATGTAACTCTTTTATGCACCAACTTTAGGGGCCATATTTAGGGCTAGATTTGGGGCGTGATTTAGGGCACTAATTAAGCCTTGGGGATATTGACTTGCTACTTTGGAGGGTTTTTTGAGAGAGAAGTGATTTTCAAAATTGAGCTCTATGGGCTATATAGCTAGGCTTTTACTTCATGTTTAGGAGTTGCAGATTTTTGAGAGAAGGCTAAAATTGAGCATATTTTTCCTTGATGCCTTGGAGATCTTGTTTGTAACCTATTTTTCATATTTTGGAGGATAATAAAGAAGATGATCTATTTTGCCTATATGCTTTTGAGTTTTGATTTAAAATCTCATTTTCATCTTTCTTCATAAGTGTTTATTCATTTTGGTAACTAGGAGAAGTGAATGTTTATTATTCCTCCTCTATGTGAACAAAATTCATACCTCATGAAGAATATGTATGCTTGTTGACAGATTAATCTATTTGTCATCTATACCCTAGTAGCCAAGTCTTTAGCCTATATGTTGATCAAAGATTCAAAGTATTAAGCTTTGGTATATGAGTTAGGATTTCAACATTAGTTTCCAAACAAAGTCATATTTCATTTTGGTGTATCATCTCACTTTCACTTCCAGTTTTCAAACTTTCTTTTTCCCTTTTCCCACTAATTTTTCAACGAGGAGGTGATATTCCATATTAAATAGGAACCGACCTAGAATCCAGATACTCCTTGTTAATCAGAGTCCACCCACAGCTCGAGAAGGTTTCCACTGTTAGGATAAAATAATGTTGAGCCCCAATGCCTGAGTTGGGGTGGTATTTCTAAGCCTCAACAAGTACATGAAGAACAATATATCTGAGAGTATGGTTAAATAACCTAGGGATAAGAGGAAGAGTATCAGTTCTAGAATGGGTAAGGTTGAGACACCTGCTAAAAGAAGTAAAAATGTTAAATCCACCTCCAAGAGTTTTGAAGCCCATTCATCTTCTTCAAAGAAAAAGAAGATAGAGTTGTTTAACTATTTGGTGAACTCAGAGGATGAGGAGTCAAATGGTTCTTCTTCAGAGGATGAAGACATAGATTATATCCTGAATAATAGCAAGAACTCTGAGTCATTAGCTGGTGTCATGGATACTTTATCTTCAGGGGAAACACCAAATGAAGATGCAGAGGAAATTGAGGTGATAAGTGCTAAGGAGAAAGCTATTGATAAAGGCAAGGAGAATGATGATGAATCTACAAATGACCTTGCAATGGAGATTTCTCCCTGTCAGAATGACCAAGGTAAAATTATAATTGAGCTTGATATGAATAAGTTTCCTAATATGAAGAAGGATACTTCTATTAAGGGGGTAAGAAGAATAATGCTATGGAAGGAGAAAGGAATGTTGACATGGTTGATGTGGAGAAATAGTATAATTCAGATAAGGAGAATATACTTTCCCTTTCTCAGGATGTTAAGGATGATGATGACATAAATGAAGAGGATCCCTGCAATGAGGATGAGTTGAAGGGGACAGATTGTGATATACTTTACCTGGATGAGGAGTATGCAAATGCTAAGAATAAGGAGAAGGATGATAATCTGGGTACTACTGAGAGAGATCCCTCTGTCACTATGGTAATGGGGGATTTTAATGATAATAAGGATAATGATATTAGGTTTTTACTCATTTTTAAAGATAAATCCCTCTAGTCCTTTAGAAATGATAATTGGTGCTATCAAGAAATAAAGAAGCTTAGGTTGCGGAACAGAGATCTTGAGGCCAAATATCAAAAGTTGGAAGACAAGATGAGTAACAGGGGTAAGGACTATGATAACTCATAGTAATTTTGTGCCCCTATCAAGTTTCTGTCTAGAATTGAGTTCTTGGAAAACATTCTAGAGTATATACTTGGGCATTCTAAGGAGGCAATGAAGGCCTCAGTTAGAAACCTTCATCTTTTGCTCAATTTGTTGGACAAATCTGTTGGGGACTTGTTTCAGACTTGTGTGGAGAAAGGTAAAGTCCCAAGTTCCAAAACCAGAGAAAAGATAAACCAGAATACTTCATCCAACAAAGAGATAATGGAGTTAAAGGCCAGTGTGATGAAAATGACTAAGCTGGATACCAGGATGGATGAAACCCTCTGGGGTTTGAAAGGTTGGCAGTAAGCTGGTGTTTTTTCTTCTTTTTCTTTGGCTTCTTTTTAGTCTATCTTCATTGGTGAAGGGTTCCTTCATTCCCCATCTTGGTTTATTTCACTTGTCCTAGTGTTGGAATTAATGCTTACTTTGTATTTTTGACCTTTTTGGGTTTCGGGTGCCGGTAAAACCTAATTTTTCTTAATTTTCAAAACAGTATAATTTTTCAACAATTCCTATGTTAAAAACATATTTATATTTAAAAATGTCAACTACAAATACAAAGTTTAACTTGGATATATACTATTTGTTCATGATATATTTTTATGTAATTCCAAATAAAACAAGATACTGATATCAAGCCTTTATTATTATATGTTTCAATATCATTGCAAAAAAACATTAGGTTATAATATTTATCCTTTATTTTATTATGTTAATTTTAACATTTTATTTTTTTAATCCTTTATATTCATTTATCTTTAAATACTTAACTTTATAAAAAATAAATACAAAATTTTAATTATATATACTAATCGCCCCTGCCAAAACAAAAAAACCTCTACATAAATTAATGTCTTCCTAAAAGTTACAAGTTGTATGAATACAAAAAAATTGTATCATAGATTTACTTATTCACTCTACCACAAAATACCTGTAATGAAAAGCTACTTAATATAGGATATAATATGAATAATATTAACATTCTAAATAGTTCTTTACAATGATTTCTTATATACACTCTATCACTATATATGTTTAAGAATTTACCTTCCCAAAAAAATCTTTATATAAATATACAAAATATGTTCATAACTTCCAAAAGTTATCATAAATAAAATTCTATATATCCACTAGTTCTCTCCGCCCTTCCTTTTGAACATCCCTCCTATCAAAATTACGTTACACATGTCCAAAGACATGAAATAACTATTTTAAATGTTTGACCAAAACACTATAAAAAAAATCTAAAATATGTGTTTGAACAAAATACTAAAAAAACTGTGTTTGACCAAAATACTATCAAAATGATGGTCAAGCTATTTAGGGAAGACATCTACAATTTAAAATTAAATTAGATCAAAACATATCTTATATCTAAGTCTCTCGTCAAGCAATTCTACGATAAAAGGATTTTTTTGAAAGGACATTCTTATAATATAGGAAAAAAGGCTAGTTGGTAAAGTCAAAGAATATGGTAGAATTTGTAACTATTTTTGATTAATTAAAATAGGTTTTAAATGGTGCCTAAAACCCAAAACATAGCAAAAGATCAGAATGTATGCCTAGACAAAATAAAACATAGCCAAAATGTGAAACAGGCCACCATATAGCCATAGCAAAAAAAACTAAACTACTGAAAAAAAAACAACACAGGGACAACCAAAAGAGCCAGGGAGAAAATCAAGAGATGTCCACCATCAGGCTTGCTGCCTTGGATTGGAGGATCTCCATCTTAGCATAAAATTCCTTTATCTTTTGGAAATCTGTCAGAGTATCATTCTCCTTTTTCTTCTTAGCACTAGCTCTTGTCCTCTTACTAGGTCCCTCTTCAGTCTTCTGCTCTTTGTCCACACCTATATTGGCCGCATGTGTCCCTTTAGGTTTTTCTTCTAGCTTTTTAATGAGAATCTTGGTGTGCTCATTAGAGGCTTTGAGGATGTTGAAGCTTGGTTCAAAAATGCTTTTAAGGGTCGCCTCAAACCTCATCATCTTATCCTCCATTTTTCTGACCCTAGTACTCAGATTCATCTAATCTTCAACAGTGCTATTAACATTGGTATTGTACATCCATTTTTCACTGTTCTTGAGCTCCCCCACTTCATGGAATAACCACTTAATAGACCTATAGTTCTCTAACATGTTGTTCCTGGCATTATTGAGAAGATCCAGTTCAAATTCCCTTGAATTATTACTGAGAACAACCATAACCCGACCAATCAGCTCCTCCAACTTAATCCTACCATCCTCACCTTAAATAACTTTGGGATTAATGGATTCCCTAGTTATCCCCATTTTGGTGGTTTTAACATCAAAATTGTGCCAAGCTGTTTTCCTCCTCATGCCAAGTTGTTTTAACAATAATCACTATCCTGCCCCTTTTCTTTCATTGTGATGTGGGGGTCAGAGAGCTGGGGAGATTAAATTTCCTGATTAGTGCCATAATCTTCATCCTAGAGATTCTTTTTCTCCTTGTGACAAGAGCCAGGGGATTTTCTATGATTCTAGTCCTTGGGAGTCTTCTAGCTAGTGCTATCATCCCTGTTCTTTCTCTTTTTTTTTTGGTACTTCACAATGGTAGTTTTCCTTCCCTTTTTTTCCTTTTCCACTAGATATGTCTTCCTCATGATCGGTATTCATCCCTTCCTCATTTTCATTATACTCATCCTTAGAGTATATCATAGTGGTAGTATTTATTTTGGATGGGGTTGCCATTTTTTTCTTTTTTAATGGTATGATTACTGGTAATACACTTCTTAGAGGAGGAACCCAAATTCTTCTTTTTAATGTCATAATATTCCTTACCCTCAAAGTGCATACCGTCACTATCTTTAATCTCCAAAGGAACATAATCAGAGCCAAAGACATCCATTCTTTCCTCTTTCTCAGCGACCTCCTTCCCCATAATTTGGGCTTTAAAATACCGATAAATAAGAAGTTAAAGCCCCTCATATAGAGCAGGGTTTGAAATAGCCTTATCCCTAAACCCATTTATACTTTCATTAATAGAACCATATAAGTAGAACATAATAGAAACCTACATACAATGCCTAAAGTGGTTTATGAGGATTAAGTGATAGGTTCTGATCCTATCGAACTTGGTGTCCAGTGTAACATAAGAGATGATGGCACTTAGGTGAAATCTCCACAGTCTTTTGAATGCTTCAGGAAGATAATAGATCCCAAATTTGATGAGATCTTTCTTCTCTTCCTCATTCCTCACTAAATCACTGATCAAAGAGTGCAAAATTTTATGATCCCTATAAAATTTCTTGCCCACTATGGGGATTCCAGTAACCATGGATATAACCTCCTCATTGACCATAAATTTTCTACCCTCTATCACCACACTACCCTTGTCTGAGCTTTTCATGAACATTTTATTCACCGACGGCTTCCCTCCAAGAAGCCTTTCAATGAAAGTGGAAACTCTTCCTTTCATAAGGTAATTCAAGACCTTAGTCTGTCTCCTCCATTTATCACAATCGTTAGAGGGCTCCCTTCCGTGTCTTTCACCACCCATTGCATGAAAAATCTCTATCTTGCGAAATGGAAATTATAGCTTAATATACAATTTCTCACATAGATATTCCATATTTTTCTTCTTATGTGCCTTAAAAGGTAAGTTTTAACTTTGCGAATGGGAACCCAAAAAGTGTGTGAATGTGACTTAGAATCATTACCTTTTTTGTTGATCTTGTACTTTCCATTTATGGGAAACCCGTTGCAAAGTGCAACATTAACTATCACGATTAATGCTATTCAATCCCTCCTTTCCTTGGATTATGTCATAATTGACTAAATCGATCACCTCATGTGGGAGATCTCTACTGTGAGGCCATCAAATTTTATTGTCACTCTTTAGCACCAAGTTGGAAAGCTAGCCAACAACCTGGTTGGCTTCCCTATACACATGGGATATATGTACCTTCTCAAATGTGTTCAAAAGGTTGCGGGTTTCTTCTATCATATTGGTGATAGCCCATGATAGTGTGTGTAACTTGTTGAGACAGTTTATAATGTTGCTAGAGTTACCTTCTAGCCATAGATTTTTGATCCCCAAATCATGGGCTAATTTGGCAACTTGGAGGGTCACATTGGCTTCCGCATAGTGATTGGTTTGGGTTCCAAGTGGGAGGATTACCATAGTAATTCCCCTACCAAAGAAATTTTGAATCACACCACCACTTTCCACCTTTCCTGGGTTACCCTTGGCAGCGCCATCAAAGTTGGCTTTTAACCAGTCTTTCGAGGGATAGCTCCAGGTGCAATTTTGTCTTTTCTCGTTGGTATTCTTAGGAGAATCATGATGTATCTTTTGAAAATTATTTTGGGAGGAGCACTACTGTCCCTGAAGATACCTTTGTTATGCTCTTTCTGAATTCCCCAACACAGGTGAGGGAGAGCCCAAGTCCAGATTTTTTGAAATGAATTTTTCTTGAAATGTTGGTTCCAATGAGAAAAGAGGTCTTGAATAGAGGAAGGAAAGTACCATTGCAACCCAGAAAATAAGAGGATGTGCTGCCAAATAGAACTGACATAGGAGTAGTGAAGAAAAATGTGCTCCATAGATTCATCTTGACACTTACAAAGCACACAGCTATTGGGGATCAAGATACCTCCCTTTAAAAGGTTATCAATTGTAAGAATACAATTCTAAAGAAAAAAGCTAGAGAGTACATTAATTTTGGGAATAAGGCCAGGGAGCCAAGCATTAGCCCAGAAAGGCTTGGCTTCCTATTGCATCTAGTAAGAATTTGTAACTATTGAATTACTGATGCATAAGACATTTCTTATTGTAGTGTGCACATTATGTTTGAAAGCATTGTTTAAAGACTATTAAATATAATAATTAAAGAGTTAATAATTATTTTAAATCTGATTTAAATTATTGTAAAAATAATTATCTTTTTTAATGGAAGATAAGGATTAATATATAAGTAGACCTAAAGTCGAGTGCTCAAATACTTGTGAATCTAACCATAATACTATATATTACAAAGAATGGTTGCTAAACAGTTCTTTCTTGGCCTTCTCGTTGTCTTAGTTGGGTATTATCATTGTGTTCTCTAAGAAGGAAGTTTCTGAACAAGCCCTACAAGGGAACTGCGATCTATCTTATAGTCAGCTCTGCCTTTGGATTCTTTATAAATTGTCATAGGCTTCTGTAATGGTTTACATAAATAATGGACAAGATACCAACAAATAATCTGAAGCTCAAATTTGCTTATAACCTATTTTTTTCTTATGTGTAATAAAACATATATTTATCATTTTTTACAAATAATTATCATTCTCTTAAATGTTGCATGAGTTGATATTTTCTATAATCTAAGATTAGGATAGTTATTTGTGTACTAATTTATTTCAAACATAGTATACTAATTTATAATGGTTTTAAGACTGCGGTTCTTAACTAATTAAAATTAAGAGTTCAAAAAAATATTTTCCAATGTTCTTAAAACTTTGAAGATGTACATTAACATTTTTTTAGATAATAAATGAAAGTTTTTAGTTTTATTATAATTGAAGATAACATTTTGTTATAAAACATAATCAATATTAAAAATAATAATAAAAATATTTCTAACATTTTGTTATGGCCCATAATATGGACCCAATTTTATCATATCATCGATCTTTCTTAGTTTTTAATTTAATACTATAGACACCAAAAAATGGTTCATGCCTATGGCCCCCATTTTTAACTCGTCTTCTATTTTGCGTGTTTAATTTTTACCATTCACTGATATTGTGTCATTATCGCATGTTATCATCATTGATCTTCATCCTTAATTTACATCATTTTCTAATCAATTCGATTGTTTGATCATGTCCAATAATGTCATTTTCATCATTGGTCATTTTAATCTTGTCAATCAATCAATTTCATCTTCTATAGGGGTAAATAATCATTAATTTATTTCCTATTCCAAATTCCTAGCCTATGATAAATAAATAAACTTTATTTATCCCAGTGTTCCCCCTTTTCCCCATAATTAATAAATTAATAATTAATTAATTGTCTAATTTCAAATAGGGGAATTATTATTAATTTCCAATTTTCAAATTTTTTCTATTTCCTAATTCCTAATTTATTAATATGAGTGGAATTAATTTAAAAATTAATTATCCACTCATCCCCCTTTTCTAGCCTCCACCTCCCATTTTCCTTTTGTCATAATTGCCATAGTTTATGACAATTTTCCTTTTTCTCTTTTGTCATAATTGTCATAGTTTATGACAATTTTCCTTTTTTGTTGTCATAATTTGTCATAGTTTATGGAAAATTTCCCTTTCTTCACTCTCTAATTTCTAATTGTGCATCAAACTTGTCATAATTAATGACAATTTTTGTTTTTTCAAATATTCCAATTGTCATAGTTTATGACATTTTTCTAACTGCATCTCAAATTGCCATTTTGCACACTTAATAACTAAATTTTCAATTCCTCTTGCAAATTTTGTAAATTGAGATCATTTCTCATCATTTTGAGAACTATATCTTTCGAATCTTCTTGTTATCATGCCAAATTGGTTTCATGATATAGCTGCATATTGTCATAATGAGAGAAACATATCAACATTTTGAGAAGAAAGAAAGGACATTAAAGTCAAATTGAGGGAGTGATTTTTTAGTTTTACTTTCATTTTATGCATTCTTTCTCAATTGCTTTAATGTTAGGATAGGATTCAATTTGTATCAAATCTAAAGTTTTAAAGAATTTGTTTAAAAAATTGGATTTTCTATAAATGAAGAACATGAACAAAATGATTCACATGTTTCTAGAAATGGCTCATCTCAAAAAAACCATATGGATGACACACCTATTTCCCCTCAAGACACTGACCTTCAAGAAATATTGATGTTTCCCTCCACTCCTTCATGCCCACAAGCCTTGCAAGAGAAATTTCCTCCATCTCCATCGAGTGACTCTTCCAATGATGAAACCCCACAAGGACTATTTATAGAAGAGATTTGAGCTAATCAAGGTATTTTCCATGATTCACAAATTTTTGACCCATTGATTTCAACCAAACCCATTCAAGAGAGTCCCATTCAATTTTCATCTCCTCCATGTCAAAATATTGATCTCTTTCTAGAATCCCCGTTGCATACTTAAATTCATACCCCATGTCAAGTAGATGATCTTAAGCATGAAGAAATGAGTCCCAAAATAAATCAACACCAAGATCCTATCAATAACCAATCCTATACAAATGTTGACCAAGATCCCATTTCCCTTCAACCTCATGATGATCTCACCATCCATGTCCTTTCTATCCAAGCTGATCCCATTCCATTTCAAAACCAAAATATCCTCCCAAGTCCCATTGACTTTCCATTTCCTAAGAAAGATCATGACCTCCCTTCCATTTATTCCTATGATCTCATGCCAAGTCAAGATCAAGGTGTCACTTCACCTTCATGTCCACCACAAGATCCTATCATCCCTACAGATTCTCAAAAAATCCTCTCATCCCTTCATTTCATTATCCTAATACTCCAGATCTCCCACAAGATCCTATCATGCCCAATGACCCTTCCATGCTCCTATTTCATCATAGGATCCCATTGTTCCTCCTAATCCCCCTTTTGATTCACTTAATTCTATGCAAGTTATTCATGAACCCCATAAAAGTGAAACAGGTTACCCCACTTCCATCTAATTTGGTTCACTTCATGATCCTATAAGTCCTTCCATACCATGTCTACCTCAAAATAATGGACTCACATCTTCAAGAAAGTATCTGAAGTTGATCAAAAGTATAATCAATTCATTGGGTTAAGCATCCATGAAAAAGGTTTATTCAAACCCTCTCATGTCAAAGAAAAGTCTAATGGTCATGGCCTCAAAACCCAATTTTAAGGAGTTGGTATTCCTTCCCAATCCAAATCCAAACATATACCTTCGCTTCAACCCTTACATCCATCCTAGGTCCATATATTCCTCCCTCTACTAGCTCACAATCCATTTACACTTTCTGAAATGCAAGTCAGCAAAGGTACACACCTTGGAGAACCTTCTACCCATCCAAAAGACCCCCATATAATTCCTATCTATCCATGAATCTCATTCCCTTTCCAAGAAATTTGGATGCCAAACATAAAGTCCATAAGTCAAGTAATCCACATGCTATAAAGGATCAACATCTCTAGTCTAATCGACATGTACAAAAAATAAATAAAAATGTGATCAAAAAAGAAAAAGAAATGTCCAAAAGGCCACAAAGGTCCTTTGACAAAAATTAATTAAAAATAAATATGGGTTCCAAAATCCATTGTGCAATCAATTTGTTCTAAGGACCCGCAAAAAATGAAAAATTAAAAGCCATGTGGATTCCTACGAAGCTCTTTAAAACACAGAGTTCTAAAGAAAAATTAAATTCAGCATCCAAAATTGTTATCCCTCAATCTATATCCATTTTGGGTCCTTGTGTCCCAAAATCTATATATGTTCCTGCATCAAGCCTTCAAAATCAATCATCTCCTTTTCCTACATCACTCCATCACCCCTAAAGGTGTGTGCCAATGTTATTCTTGTATCCATTTTGATCATCTATTCAAAATCAATCCTTCTTTCACTCCCTCCATCTTCCAAGACATATTTTTCATCCCTCCATCCATCCTATCCTATCCATTCCTTTTCATAATATTTATCTTATCATATCCAATTACCCATGTTATGTCCCTTTATCATTGCCATACCAAATTCTTTGAGAGTAATATCATAGTCATGGTCTGTTATTACATGTTCTTCAAAATCACCATCCAAAGAGTAAGGTGCTTAAGTCCCCCGTCCATGGCATATCATGCATCCATCTTTCCAAAAGGTCAAAATTTCCAAAAATTAAAAAAAAACGCTTTAAAAAAATGACAAAAGAAGGGAAAAAAAAAGGAAAAAAAGTTTCCTTAATGAAAACCTGGCAAACAAACATCTTGGTAACACAAAAAATTATAATAAAGAAAAATAATTTTGTCCAAAAGTGAAAACCTAGCAAACAGGCGCTTTGGGCATATACCATGATGAAAACCTGGTAAATAGGCATCATGTGTGATTTATGAACTTATTTCATTTCATACATGGGGGATGATTTCATTCATGCTTTTCTATCCATTACCCCTTTTAATTTCCTCCATTATCCTATGCTTTTCATATCCCTTATCCTATTGACATCCATATCCTCCTTTTCCCAACATTGATCTTGACAAGGTTACAGATCTTCCTAGAAGCATCACATTTGCTATCCGCTTTACATTGTTCATCCCCTTTGGTCCATATTGCCTATTTTATCACATCCCTTTTGGTCCATATTTCCTATCATATTCTAACCTTTCATTTATATCCCTTAGCCTTGTCCATTCTTGATCTCGCTTATCTTATTCTAATCCCATCCTTGTACTGCCAAAATCCCTATCTTTCTCTTGATGTAAAATAAGGATGTATAATGTAAAACATGTTTTCAAAAAATAAACCTTTTGACATGTCCATCCCTATGCATCACATGCCATTCAGTGCACCATTTCATTACCCTATTATTGTCATGTCTAATCCTTTAGATTGGTAAAAATAATCGTTATCCCATTCTGTGGATAGCCCTTGGCAATGAAACAGTTACAATGCAAACAACCCTTGCCCTTCCATAATGTCCTTTCCTGCTAGACACTAGGGGAAAATCAATACATCTTTCTCATGTAAATATTAAAGTCTTGAAAAAACTCAAAAAAAAAAAAATTGATCCATAAAAAAATGCCTAAAAATCAAATATTATGCTGAAAAAATATCTAAAAATCAGAAAATGTCCTCAACAAATCCTAAAAATTGTAAAACGATTGAAACAAAAGCACAAAAAATGATTATTTCTAAAATCCTAAAAATTAAAAATCATCAAAAATCCAAAGAAATAAATGTCATTTTATGACACTCATTTCATTTCCTCATCATGTATAGAATCATTTTCATGTTTTCAATAATTTGTCCTTTGCAAAAAGATAAACATATGAGTAAACACAATATGAACGCTCATCAAACATTGTGCTTAACAAAATCATGCATTAATAGAAAAACTATCCAATCTACTCAGCAATCAACAAGCTCAAATTTGTCATATCAATCAATCAACATCAATCCTTTATCAAACTTGTCATTTTTTCTTATACAAGGTGTGGTATACTCGAAACCACACAATATCATGTCAACTTTCTCCCAATTTTCTGAGGGGTATCCTACCTCCATTTCGTCAATAAACTGGGCCATGATCATTAATTTTTCTTTGACACAATAGTCATTATCGCATTGTATCAAAGAGGGGCAAAATGTAGACATTAAAAAATGGTTCACACCTCTGGCCCCCATTTTGTAACACGTCTTCTATATTGCGTGTTTGAATTTTATCATTCACTATTATTGTGACATTCTCCCATGTTATCATCACTGATTTTCATCCCTAATTTACATCATTTTCTAATCAATTCGATCTTTTGATCATGTCCAATCATGTCATTTCTCATCATTTTCAATTGATAATTTTAATCTTGTCAATCAATCAATTTCATCTTCTATAAGGTTAAATAATCATTAATTTATTCCCTATTCCTAAGTCCTAACCGATGATAAATAAATAAATTTTATCTATCCCAATGTTCCCCATTTTCTCCACAATTAATTAGCTATATAATTACTTTTCTAATTTCAAATATGGTTATTATTATTAATTTCCTATTTTCTAAATTTTCTTTTTTCCTAATTCCTAATTTACTTACATGAGTAGAATTAATTTAAAAATTAATTACTCACTCATTCCTCTTTTCTAGCCTCCATTTCCTAAATTCTAGCCTCCATCTTCCCTTTTCCTTTTGTTATAATTGTCATAGTTTATGACAATTTTCCTTTTTCTCTTTTGTCATAATTGTCATAGTTTATGACAATTTTCCTTTTTCTCTTTTGTCATAATTCTCATAGTTTATGACAATTTTCCTTTTTTTGCTTTTGTCATAATTTGTCATATTCTATGACAAATTTCGCTTTCTCCACTCACTAATTTCTAATTGTGCATCAAACTTGTCATAATTAATGACGAATTTCCTTTTTCAAATTTGTTAATTGTCATAGTTGACGACATTTTTATAATTGCATCTCAAATTTCCCTTTTGCACACTTAATTGCTAAATTTGCAATTCCTCTTGTAAATTATATAAATTGAGATCATTTCTACTCATTTTGAGAGCCACATCTTTCAAATATTCTTGTTATCATTCCAAATTACTTTCATGCTATAGGTGTATCATGTCATAATAAGAGCAACATATCAACATTTTTAGAAGAAAGAAAGGACATTAAAGTCTAATCAAGGGAGTAATTTTTCAGTTTATTTATTTTTATTTTATGCATTCTTTCTCAATGTCTTTAATGTTAGGATATGATTTAGCTTGTATGCTTTTGTAGGTTGTGGTTTCCTTGCATGCATTGTTTTCTCCTCTTTCCTGTCCTTCAAATACATTATATTTTTAGATCTTTACACTATATTATTATTCAACATTCTCAACTCTTTGCTCTCAAGAAAAATTCAAGACCAATTATTATCATGCATTGTTTTCTCCTCTTTCCTGTCCTTCAAATACATTATATTTTTAGATCTTTACACTATATTATTATTCAACATTCTCAACTCTTTGCTCTCAAGAAAAATTCAAGACCAATTATTATCAGTTTCCTTATTCTACACTTCATTGTAAACACAATTTACCTACAACCCATTTAACTAAAGAATATATGGGCTCATTATGGTGTTTGCCTACCAGGGATACTCCCAAAATGCTTTGTTGGGTGTCATAGTTATGAAAACTACATATAAATTTTTATTTTAGTTTTTCTTACCTAAAGAAAGATGTAAGGTGTCTTTAAATTATTTTCTCAATGATTCAAAAACATCTACATGTCTATGAGTAATTAGTATGATGAATTACAAAAAAATATAAATAATTTACAATGGTTTCTACTTATTTATGATTTTGTTTCTAATTTGTTTTCTAAATTAAATTTTCTTGATTTTTGTTGTAGCCTTATTAATTTTGTTTCTTGCAATATTTGGAATATTGAATCTCAAGTGTTTATTTGTTTGGTAGGAAAAGTGAGATCTATTTTAGCTTTAATTAAATAGTGAATTGTTGTTGCATTTCAATGTTTTATGTGGGCTATGCTTGCAACATCGTGTCTATAAAATCCAAGATATAGTGAAAGAGGGAGTTGTAGAAATGTTCTTGTTGTAGGTCTTTCTTTATTCATTTCTCTATATTCCTTGCATACTTTAAAAGCCATGAAGTTTTAATATCTTCAAATTCTTCCATACCAATTTATTATTTTTCCTTATATTGCAACTTGACATGGACCCTTCTTAAATGGTAATAGTTGAGAGAGAATTCTATTTACTTTCTACTATATTTAAATTCATTACAAGTAAGGAATTAGTGATTTTATTTATGAATTATGGACTTGTGGTCTATAGGAGTGTACAAAATAAAATTATCCATAGATGATGAGTTTCATTCTTTCTAGAGAACTCCTTTGAATATTTTTATTGTATGTCCAATTTGTAAAAAACTATAATAGAAACATTTAACTTTTTTAACTAACTCTAAGCCCACATGCATAATTATTTCCCAAGTGGATGTCCCATTATCTCATATAAATATCTCATTATTGTCATTTTTGGTCTATTCATTAGCCTGGCCTCTTTGTGCATTTCCCCCATAATAACATCAAGCATTCTTGTATTTCATCTTATACAACCTTTTATATATGCCTATTATTCATTTTACGTTATACTTAATTGAATTATTTTGCGTCATTTCACATGTTATTAAGATAAATACAATTTTTCTCAGATTTTTCACAACTCCTTTATAAGGAATTATCAATCAACATTATATTTTTTTAATATTTAGAACTTATTCAATGTGAGGTAAAAATATTTTGAAAAAGAGTATAACTAGATGAGAATTTTCATTCTTTTTTTAAGATTAACATAAAAAAATTAATAATATAATTTTTTTTCATTTTATAAAGAATATTTAAAAATATATAGAAAATTAAACCTATTTATTAATTGATATTGTCAATTCACATATTTAAAATTTAAATATAAAAAAATCCAATAATTTATATATTTTCAGATCAGTTTATATCTATAATTTGAATTGGATATTTCTTAGACTATAAATACTTTAAAAATTTGAAGGAATTTTTTATTTAATTAGAAAATTATTTCATTTAATAAAGTAAAATACATAATTTTAAAATTTAATTGTTCGCAAATAAGATGTGGACATTTTTTAGTCAGATCATGTTTTAGCGAGTGAAGCATATATTAAATGTCTTAGTTAAATAGACTCTTGTTCATGGAGTATACAAACGAGGTGTTGGAAGCTACAATTGAAATAAAAATGTTATATTGTATTTGATGTGAAACCTTAACTGGTAGGACAATTGCTATCTAGTAAAGTGCCATATCATTTGATTGATGAAGAAGATTTGAAAAGAGGAGATAAAAAGAAGACCTAGTGAAATGGTATAAGGATCGAGATACCTAGATAGAAAGGTATAAGGATAACCTAATTGCGGGTTATGGTAAGAGAGGTTGATTCAGTTGATTGGGGAACCTAAGTAGAAGGCAGAGAAGGTTGAGAAGAGTAGTAAAGATTTATGAAGTGATGATTTCTTGAAGGATTTCCATGCAGATTAGAGATAGAGATGATAATGAAGGACATTCAGTTGATCAACATTTGAGCTAAAGTGGATCTATATTTGCAAAGTGGGTTGTATGTTTCAGATCAAAATTGTTGTTACTTTCTAACCATTGTATCAGTTAAAATCCTTTAATCAAGGTTGACCTAATAGTCATTTGTAATTCCTTTAATCAAGGTGACATTCTAATGTAATGATCTTAAGTCCTCTAACAAGACCATTCCTAATAGGGTGATTAAATCCTTTAACATGGTCACACCTAATTATGTGTATTGTAACCTATAACAGGGTTGGTCCTCAGAGAGCTCACTTTAGAAGAGTGAAAAATTGGTAGCATGTTACTAGTGGTTTTCCCAAATTAGGTTTCCACATTAAATCTGGTGTCATACTTGTGTAAATTTTATTTGATGTGTTTTATTATTAAGAGTTTTATATTCAGCAAGTTGATTACTTTAGGAAAATAGACTCCAAGTTTATGTTACTAATCATATACTATAGAGACTGAGTGGATTGTTGAGTATATCTAAGTTGGTTGAAGTATCTAAAATCTCAATTGGTACATCTGGACCTAAGGATAACTGATTCACCCCCCTCCACTTAGTTATTCTAAATCATTCTAACAATTGGTATCAGAGCTCATTGTGCTTGTAAGGAAAAGTTTTAAGGTACTTGAAGCTATAGATCAAGATGTACAAAAAGGAGGTACCAAGGCTGAACAAGGAGAACTTTCCTACATGGAAACGTTTGATGAAGCTACACCTAGATGGAATTGGAGATGCAAAAAATTACTATGTGGAACATGATTACATATCAACACCTACACCTTTGATAGCTCTATAGATGAAGGAAAAGCAATAACACAATCAAGCAATCTTAGAGATTGCATTAGCCCTAAGTTATCCTAAATTTGAAGACATAAAAGACTGTACTATTATAAAGGAAATGTGGGACACACTAACAACTATCTGTGGTCGAGACATAAATGTACTAATAGCCAAATCTGAAAGCTTGAGAGGTAATTTTGATGAAATGAGAATGTTAGAAGGTGAGACTATTGTTCAATATTATGGCCGAGTTAAATAATTTTTGAATGCTATTAGAGGAGCTAATGGAACTATCGATGATGATAGTATTATTAGCAAGGTATTAAGAACCCTACTTCTTATTTATGCTATTATAGTTTGTGCAATACAAGAACTGAGTTGTACTTGTGTTAACAAATTAACTCTAGAAGGTCTAGTTGGTAGACTTACTACTTTTGAATTTTTGAATTTTGATAATTTCACCCCTCACAATGTTGATTCTACATTCAAATCATAATTGATTATTTATAAGTATAAGAAACCAAAAGAAAGATGTGTGAATAGTGAAAGTGACACTTATGATGATGATCTTGATGAGCTTGAGGAACTAGTGTCTAGAAGACTACCTATAGGTAAAGGGAAATTCAAAGGTAAAGTCCCTATAATATGTTTTTCATGTAACAAAGTTGGGCATATTGTAGAAAGAGGCCCTGACACGAATGACAAGGATGAAAGAAGAGAAAGCAAGTACAGAGAAAAAAGGGATGATATAGAATAAAGAAGGTACAAGGACAAAGGTAACAAATCTTGTTATATTGCTGAAGAAGAAACTGATAGCGAATCTGATAAATCTGATGATCATGATATATAAGTTATTTATGTTGCTATGAAAGATGATTATGATGAAGATGAGAAAACTACACTTATTTCATATGTGAGTAAAGGTGATAGATGGATAATTAATAGTGGTTGCTCACATCATATGAATGGTGATAAAAATAAGTTTGAAACCTTAAATCATTGCAAAGGTGGTAGTGTTAAGTTCGGTAATGATGTACCATGTCTTGTGAAAGGAAAAGGATCAATAAGATTGACAGATATGATAAAATGTGACAATACTTATTGGTTTGAAGGACTTAACTATAACTTGTTGAGTTTTGCAGAGTTGAACACTTCTGGATATGAATTTGAATTCCATCACAAAAAGCCTAAAATCTTTGATGCTACTGGTGAACTAATTAGAAGTGGAGAACAAACAAGAGGTAATTTGTTCTATCTAGATCTATCTGATGAGAAATGTTTTTTTGCACAATATGATGATGTACATAGTTATGTCATAAAAGGTTGTGTCAGGTGAATGTTGATAATTTGGTAAACATTGGTAAGAAGAAAAGAGTAAGAGGGTTAGAAAGATTGAAGAAACTTGATATTAATGTGATGTGTAAGTAATGTCAATTGGGAAAAATGACAAAGTCTAGTTTCAAGAGAAAAACCTATACTTCTAATCATATTTTGGAATTGGTTCATACTGACCTTTGTGGACCTATTAGAGTGCAAAGCTACTATGCTGATAAATATTTCATTTTTTTGTTGATGATTATTCTAGAATGATGACTGTGATGTTTCTCAAAGGAAAATTTGATGCCTTTAGTTGGTTTAAGTGGTATTTGGAAAAGGTTGAAAAAGAATCAGGTAAGATCGTGACATGTCTGAGATCTTACAGAGGAGGAGAGTTTATATCTGACGAGTTCAACATATTTTGAAATGATAGAGGAATCCAAAGATAGATGTCTGCTCCAAGGACTCCACCATAGAATGGTATAGCTAAAAGAAGGAATAGATCAATCTTGAATTGTACTAGAACACTAATGATAAAGAAAAATGTTGCACAAAAATACTAGAGAGAAGATGTAAGTACAATATTCTATACCTTGAACTAAGTACAAGTTAAGAAAGGTATAGATGGTACACCTTATGAGTTATGCTAGGTTATACACCTAATGTAAAATACTTTAAAGTCTTCGGAAGAAAATGTTACATACTGAAGGACAATAAGAATGGAAAACTAGATGCTAAAAGTGATGAAGGCATATTCCTAGGTTATTCCACTAAGAGAAAAGCATATAAGTGTTTGAATTCTAACACTAACAAAGTTGTGTAAGTGAAAATGCTAGTATTGATGAATATGTAGAAAATAATGAAGTTGAATGCAAGTAGGACTCTACATATTATAGATATTTTGTATACATGAATGAAAGAGAGCCAAATAATTTACATGAATTATAGAACCAAGTTGTCAAGCAACAACAAGAATCTGTCGAGTTACATAAAGAAGTTGTCGAGCATCAAGAGGTAATTGCCGAGAAAACAAAAGAGGAAGCACAGATAGAAGATGAACCTAAAGTGAATTTTCAAGATTAATCGGAAGAACAACAAGAAGAAGAGAGGAGACCAGGGTCTACATTAATAAAATATGTGAGAAGACATCATAAACCAGATCAAATCATTAGAGAAAAAGATAAATGTCATGACAAGAAGCAAGTTGAAAAATCAGACATGTTGATTATGCAAATTTGAGCCCAAATCCATGGAAGATGCTTTGGATAATGAATATTGGATTCAATCCATGAATGAATAAATTGAGAAAATAGAGAAGAACAAAACCTGGACACTAGTACCTAGACCAAAGGACAAGAATGTTATTGGAACCAAGTGGGTATTTAGAAATAAGTTGAATGAGCATGGAGAATTCACATGAAACAAGGCTAGATTGGTATGCAAAGGATATGCACAAGAAGAAGGCATTGAATATAGAGAGACAATTTCCCTAGTTTCTAGATTAGAAGGAGTTAGAATTCTACTTGCATATATAGCTTACAAAGGATTCAAAGTGTATCAGATGGATGTTAAATCAACATTTCTAAATGGAATACTGGAAGAAGTATAGATTGAACAACCTGAAGGATTTGTTGATTCAAGAAAGAAGAATATGGTTTGTAAGATACACAAAACACTGTATGGACTAAAACAAGCTCCCTAGAGAATGGTATGAAAGACTATATAATTACTTGGTCAAAATTCATTTTACAAGGACAAATGAAAAGATTAATCTGTACTTAAAAGCTAAAAAAGATAAATGGATATTGTTAGCTGAAATATTTGTTGATGATTTCATATTTGGAGGTCAAGATACTTTCAGCCAAACATTTTGCAAATAAAATGCAAACTGAATTTGAGATGTCTATGTTTTGAGAGATCAATTTTTTTGGTGGTTTGCAAGTTTATCAGATGAAGAAAGGTATCTACATTACTCAATCTAAATATATCAAGGAGATACTGAGAACCTTTGGCATGGAAGAATGAAGACCAGTAACTACACCCATGGTTACTGGGCATAAACTATCAAAGACTTATGATACAACAAAACTAAATCAAACCTTGTATAGGTCAATGATTGGGAAGCTACAATATATTGTTGACAACAGACAACATATTGCACTAGCTGTTGGGATTGTTGCAAGATTATTTTCAAATCCTAAGGAAATTCACATGATGGTAGTGAAAAGGATGCTGAGATGTGAAAGGAATAGAGTATTATGGATTGTATTATAAGAAGAATGATAAGTTTGAACTAAAAGTTTATACTAATGCAGATTGGGCAGGCAATGTGGATGATAGAAAGAGTTCAAGTAGTGGCTAATTATTTCTACGAAAGAGGTTAGTCTCTTGGAAAAGAAAGCAACATAAATGCATTTCTCAATCTACAACAGAAGCTGAATATGTAGCGGCAACAGTTAATTGTTTAAACATAGTGTGGATCAAGGAATTGTTGAAAGGTGTGAAGGAAGATATCACTGAGCTAGTTGTTATTGTAACATAAATTTTTTTTAGATTGTGTTGATGATTGAATGATGTGTTATGTTACCAAAATGTAAAGGAGAAAATTGTGGTTTATTGTGATTAAGAGAAGATAAGATGCGCCTTTCTTTCACTCTCAAATACACAAATAGGAGATCCAATTTTGATCAACCCCAAAGGGTTAATAGAAAAATGAATCCAATATTGGGGAAGAGACCAAGAAAGGGGATCTTAAATTCTATAAATTGATTGATTAATATGATTAATGATAGTAATTGAAAAGAATAGGAGAAAGTACCAACCTTCCAAAGTGGCAGATTAAAGATTGCTATTTTCTGAGATCTATAGACTATTTCTGGAGATGCTGATAGTTGATACCAAATCGGAATAAAGAGACAGACAAAACCCAGAAATATTTTTCCATTCTGATGTCATCTTATGAAAAAGGTCGACCCTATACAAATTTTTCCAACTCAATCTACTCAACTCCGAAAGTGTCCCTATTCACACAGTCTGAAAGAAATCCAAAAAGGGTATCCAGATCTGGCCTCAGATTTACAGTCATGAACCTGTACCTGCAATAAAAATGTTTCTTTGTTGGGGGAAGGGGTTTGCCTTGGTCAAACCCCAGTTTTGGAATTAACCTTATAATATAATTGAAATTGCAGAGATAAACAAAGTAAACACATAAAATTCACCTTGCTTGTAATGTCCTTGTGGCGGATT
>MU227131.1:418469-439521 GCA_018584345.1 Thuja plicata
AATTTGCAATAGGATTTTTACCTTCTCTTTCTCTTTCTTCTTGGATGAATTTCCACCAAGTTAAGGCTGCTCCTCTCAATCTAGACTTAGCAACTTTCACTTTCTGTGCTTCAGTCACTCCCTCACAGTCAAAATGATTCTCCATCCCTTCAATCCATTCCATTATCAGTTTAGAATCCATTTTTCCAGCAAGTACTGGTACTCCTTCCAATGCCTTTTCACCTAATGCCTTGATAGCCTTCAAGAATGGTTCTTCTAGCATAGGAGGGTCTGGTTCTGGTATAACATCCTCCTCTGCAACAGCTTTTCCTTTACTGGAACTCTCTACTTCTCCAGCTACTTTATCAGCAATATCCTCTAGTTGTCTTCTCATTAACTCTAGAGTTTCCTCAAGGAGTCTATTCCTCTCCTTCTACTCATTCACCTCTTTAGCCAGTTCTACATTTGTCACCATGGCTGATTCTCCTACTGATTCCTCGGTACTTTGAAACATCTACAAATTTCAAACCCAAATCTTTACTGGGCTCTTATACCAATCTGATGGGGAGGTCACCTTTCTCTTCTAGATTCCTACTCCCTCTAGGAATCTCACTTTGGACCCTATTCACTTCAGGATCCTCTAGACTCCCACTCGAGTCTCTTAGGGTTACTTACAGACCCTAACTGGAAGGATTTCTATACTCCCTCTCTCCTAGGTTTCCTACCCACCAAAACGCTTCACTCTCTACCTTATCTTCCTCTCCATGACTGAATAAAGTCAGTCATGCACCTTCTCCTGCTATCTCTCTCCCCTACAAGTTCCCTAGCCGGACCATTTAGCTCGCCTAGGACTTGTCTACAATTCTGACTAGCCTCTTTTCAATCCCAAACACAAAAATAGAATAAAAATATATGAGGGATGCTTCTTGATGGTCACACTCCATAGGATGGATTATAAGAGTCAAAAAGCATCCATGAGACTTAATTGAATTCAAAATCCTACTCTACAGAAGTCTGCACACAATAGAAGCACACACAGAAAATACAGGAAACTATTCTTTATTGAAAACCAGAAAATTACAATGTAAACTCAAATATTCTATGCTAGCCTCCTCAGTCTCTAACTTCTCCAACCTCTTCCAAAATGGTTCTTTCCTTCATTTTATATCTTGGCCTATTCTTGATTCGTAACCATTTCTAGGTTACCTGTCTGCCTGAGGATTCTAACTGCCTCGGCTCTTCATCTTCCTCCTGTAACTGTCATCATTCTCATTCCCTACATGGTTGCCAACGTGGATGTCCATTTCCTCTATGTCACTGACTTTTCCAATTCCCTCTGTGATGTTGACAAGTCAACATATTTTCTTCCCTCTGACTGTTAGTCGCAATGTCACGAGTCCTAATAGCCATGCATGCCGATCTTGTGATACGTTGTTGTCGCGTTATCGCAAGACAGAGTAACTTAACTGCCTGTTATCCTGTGATCTTGCGACCCACTGTTGTCGCGTCACCACAACACTCATTTACTTAACCGCCTGTTGTCCTACGATCACGCGACACACGGTCATCTCATTGTCGCAGCACTAATTCACTTAACCGTCGATTACCTCGCAACTTTGCGATACACTGTCATCGCATTGTCGCCACAACTATTAACTTAACCGTCGATCTCTGCCGACTGTGTGATAAGTGTTGTCACGTCATCGCAAACTATTTCTTGCTAACCAATGAGCATCTGCCAACTTTGCAATAACCATTGTCGCTTCATCGCCAGCTATTTCAAGTTAACTGCTGAGTATCTATCGACTTTGCGATAACCATTGTCGCTTCATTGCAAGCTGTTTCATCCTAACCGCTGAGCATCTACCGACTTTGTGATTCACTATTATCGCCTTGTCGTAGCCATTTTTGGTTAACCGCCAGTTTCCTTCCGACTGTGCGCTAAGCCTTTATCGTGTAATCGCAACTATTTCATACTAACCACTGATCATCCTGCGACTGTGCGCTAATTATAATGTACCTGGTTTGTTTATTTAACCGCCCTAGTGCTACGAGTTATGAGCTGTTAGGGTTTAGGAAGATAGTTGACTGCTAACTGTGATCTACTCCCAGACCACCATTGCTAAATAGCTAGGGCTTTGGAGCTAAAACCCTACGGTGCTCTGCACCAGGAAGCCATGTCAAGATCAGGAACCCATTCAAAGGCACTTGTCATGATTCCAAACCACTCACTTGGAAGGCTAAACCAGTCTCCTATGCAAGTGCTTCCATTTTCTGACTATACAGTTATTTTCTATGATAACACAAGTGCTATCAATATATGAAAGAAACATATGATGCACAATAAGACCAAGCATATTGCTATCAAGTATCATTACTTGAGAGAGATAGTTCAAGACAAATAAGTGAGATTGGAATATGTAAATATAAAGGAGCAGTTAGCAGATATATTTACTAAATCTTTACCTAAGAATGCACATGAGTATCTAATAGGTAAATGAGGGGTGATTCCCCTAGATGAGTATAACTAGATCGAATGGAATGATTGCATCAAATGTGTTACCCAGAATATCTGACAAATTGATGCAAGGAGGTCAGAATTTAGGAGCTGCTTAAAGCTAGGAAGAGTAAAGCACAAGATGTTGATCTATCATAAGCTAGATGATAGAGGGGGCATATATTCTAGAAAGATGACACAAAGATATATACATGGGGAAGATGAATGACTTTGGCATTTTTCTCAAAGAGGGAGATAATACTAAGAGGGAGAAATTAAGATTCACAGACATGAAAGAGGGAGCTGATATTTGCATTGGAAGAGAATCAGAATGAAGCTAAGGACATTAATTAAAATCTATTAATAGAACATACTTTTTTTATTGTAAGGTAATTACGCAAGTGGTGTTTCCATCAATGCCAAAGATGAATATTGTTGGAAGCTAAAATTGAAACAACTGTTATATTGGAATTGATGTCGAACCTTAATTGGTAAGACAATTGATATCTAGTAAAGTGCCATATCATTTTATTGATGAAGAATATTTGAAAAGAGGAGTTAACAAGAATACCTAGTGAAATGTTTGAGTTATGAGAAACTAAAATGGGTACTTGATTAGTTGGCACATTGATAGGATAATGTGTTGTTTATCTATAACACTAAATGATGTAAGGAATACTAAAAGATTAGTCTTGACCGAGAAAAAGAGAAGAAGATTAAGGAACTTAAGTTTAAGCTGAGTGAAGCTAGTGTTGACCGACCTCCAGTACATGTTGAGTTATATAGTGTTGACCGAGCATTAGTATTTACCAAGTTATCCAGTGATGATCAAGCGGAAGAACACAGTGATGACGGAGTGTCAATTTTATAGTTTATGAAATAATTGAGATTCCCAGCTGACATAGTTGAATTCTTGGGATATTTAAAGTGTTTTGAAGATAAGGATGAATGAATTAGAGAATTTAATGAGCTTTTAACCATTTCTATGTATGAATTCAAGGAGTTTTCAAAAGTATCTAGAAAGATAGAAGGAGAACAAAATGTTGGAAGGATTCGTTGGATCTGACCAAACCCTAAGATCTATGGTGATGATTAAGTGGAAAAAGATCAAGCTACCTAGTTAGAGAGGTATAAGTCTAACCTAATTATAGGTTATGGTAAGATAGGTTGATTTAGTTGATTGTCAAACCTAAGCAGAAGGCTAAGAAGACTGAGAAGAGCAGTAAAGAACTTTGAAGTTGTGATTGCTTGAAGGATTTCCAACAAGATCAGAGAGATAGAGATGATAATGATGGCCAGTCAGTTCATCAATATTTGAGCTAAAGTGGATTTGTATTTGCAAAGTGAGTTGTATTTTTTAGATCAAAACTGTTGTTACTTTCTAACCATTGTATCAGTTAAAATCCTTTAACCAAGGTTGACCTTACAGTCATTTGTAAATCCTTTAATTAAGGTGACATTCTAATCGAATGATCTTAAGTCCTCTAACAAGGCCACTCCTAATAGGGTGATTAAATCCTTTAACAGGGTCATGCCCAATAGTGTGTATTGTAACCTTTAACAAGCTTGGTTCCTCACAAATCTTACTTCAAAAGAGTGAAAAATTGGTAGCATGTTATTGGTGGTTTTTCCAAAATTGGTCCACATTAAATCTTGGTGTCATACTTGTGTGAATTCTATTTGATGTGTTTTACAATTAAGATTTTTATATTCTACAAGTTGACTACTTTAGGATAGGGAACTGTAAGTTTATGTTACTAATCATATGCTATAGAGACTGAGTGGATTGTTGAGTAGATCTAAGTTGGTTGAAGAGTTTACAAGTTCAATTGGTACATGTGGACCTGAGGATAACTGATTCACCCCTCCCCCCTCTCAATTATTCTGAATCATTCTAACACCACCATCATTGTGCTACAAAAACATGCTTAAATTACTACTCATAATTATTAAAATAGTCTTTAAAAATTAATACTTTATATTAAAAAAATTGTATATCTTGTTTCACTGAGTATTATATGATTTTTTTATTATTGAGAACTAGAAGATTATTTTTTCTTACTCTCTTCTTTCTCAATAAGATTATTCTCATTAAATAGATATCTAGCCCTTTTCAAAAATTTAGTTTCATTCAAGACATTCAAGGCATTGAAGATGAAGGGGTTAGATTTTTCAAAAACCTACTTGCACCAATAAATCTATCAATTCCAGCAGATCAGTAGTTGCAAGATCTTCTGCAAGCCATCCCATCAATTGTTACAGAGTCTAATAATACAAAATTAATGGCTCCCTTCATAGTATTAGAACTCAGAAAATTAATATTCTCTTTTCCCCCGGATAAATCACCCAGGCCAGATGAATTCGCAACACTATTCTTTCAAGCATGCTGGGAGTTTATTGGTTGGGAACTACTTGGTGTTATTAAAGAGTGAAGGAAAATTAAAGTCATTCTTAATTATTTCAATAAAACTAACATTGCCATTATCCCTAAGGTCAAGGCACCCAAAAAATTTTTAGACTTGTGACCGATTTCTCTATGCAACACAATATACAAGATTATTACAAAGGCAATCTACTTGAGAATACAATATTTGATCCCAAAATTAGTCTCACAAGAGCAAGGAGGTTTTTTTCTAGGTAGAGATACTACAAAGGGGGCTTTGGTTGTGCATGAGGTCCTACATTCAATGAATACAAATAAGTCCAAAAACTTCATTATCAAGCTTGACATGATGAAAGCATACGATAGAGTTTGATGGGATTTTCTCTTCAAAGTACTAAGATAATTTGGGTTTGCTACAAGCTGGTGCAAATAGGTCAGAGCTTGTATTTCAGGTGCTTGGTTCTAAGTTTTAATAAATGGTGTACTAGCAGGATTTTTTCCCTTCATTTCAAGGGATTAGGCAAGGAGATCCTTTATCTCCAGTTTTGTTCATATTAATGGGTGAAGCATTTAGCAACCATATCCATTACAAAAATGTTCTTGGATACTAAGAAGGAACAAAAGTAGGGGATTCAAATTTAGCAATCACTCATTCTCTATTTGCAGATGATACTCTTCTCTTCAGATCATCCAATGTTAAGGAGGCAAAATAGATCAAACAAACCTTGGACTTGTACACTGAAGTTTCAGTCAAAAAGTCAATGCACAAAAGTCAAAAATATATCTATTCAATACCAACCAAATTATTTCAACTAGAATTGCTAACATCTTGGGGTTTTCAATTGATTTCCTCCCATCAGTGTACCTTGGCATTCCGTTTTTCATGGGAGCTAACAAAATTAACTATTGGACTCCTATTATTGAAAGAATTAAAATTAGAATAGTGGCCTGGAAAGCCAGATGGTTATCACTTGCAAGGAAATTTCTACTTATCAAAATAGTTCTGGCTGTCATTATTTACTACTATATATCAGTCCTAAAGGCTCTCCCTTAAGTGATTCAGACAATTCAAAAGATACTCTGAGAATTCTTATAGACGGGGAATATAAATGGTGTAAAGAAAATCTCTCTTGTCTCATTGCAAGATATGGCATAGGTGAAATCATTGGGTGGAGATGGAATACATGACTTGGTAAGTCAAAATTAAGCCTTTGGGGGCAAATTAGTATGGAAAATATATAGCAAGCCAGATAATAAGTGTTCCAAATAATGCAGCAGAAGTACCTACATAAAATTTTCCTTTCAAGAATAATCACTATCCAAGACCCCCCAAAAGGATCTGGTATATGGGATTTTATGATGTCCTATACACATATTGTGACTCGGTATATTACCTGGGAGGTGAACACGGGTGATAAAGTTAAGTTTTGGAGTTACTCCTGGAATGGTTCACCCCCCTAACCCAATCAGTACCACTGGATGACATGGCTGATTTAGCATAAAAAAATTGGGGTAGATACTTGGTGGATTATGTATCTGCAATATGTCTACTTTCCAACAAAGTGATCTGGAAAGACCCGAGTGAGTTACCCATTCCACCTCTGGATAGAGATAGATTATACAAAATTCTTCTAGAAAAAGCGGTTTTCTTTTCAAGAAAGGAGGACAGGTTAATGTGGGATCTTGCTAAAGATGTAACATACAATATAAAAGATGGGTACATGATTATTCAATAGTAGGACTCAAATAAATCTCATTGTTGTGCCTTCTCATTTTTCTGAAACCAGGTAACACTACCTAAGGCATGGTGCTTTGCTTGGATTGCCTTAAAAAAGGGTTCTAACTAGTGACTGATTAACTAAGTTCCACATTTCCCAACTAGTCAAATGCATATTATGTGATCAAGAGTTTGAAGATGTCAACCACCTATTCTTAAATTGTCAATTTGCACACCAATGATGGATGTATGTACTTGGAAAATTACAATATCTCACCCCCTTTCAAACACATTATGGGATATTTTTCGAGCACGGCCAGAACTATATCCCAATTCCCTCTTTTATGGTCTATGGAAATGTATCCCAGCTCTAGTGATGTGGGCATTATGGTGGGAACACAGTAAGAGAATATTCTATCAGAATCCTTCTCTAACTAAATTTTTTCTGATGAATATTAAAAATCCATATCTAAAGTGGTTAATGCCAGTCATACGAGAGTCAAATGTAATCCAATTTTGACTAGCTGGGATAGTTCTATTATTTGGGAGTGGAAAGGTATCCATGTTCCTATCAGCTAGGGGCATCAAGACCAAGATAACCAACCAAAATATAGGGATTCTGTTTACTAGTTTCCTCTTGACTTTGGGATTGCAAAAATTAACTTCAATGGATCTTCTCGAGGCAATACTAGACAATCAAGGGTTAGAGTGTGCATAAGATATTATTAAGGAGAAGTATTGGCCATTAAAGAATCTCCTCTGCCTCTAGGCACCAACAACATAGAAGAAGCACATGCTCTATTTTCTGGTCTTGTCTTGGCAAAGAAAGGTGTGTTTAACAACATCCATGTGGAAGGAGGCTCTATAGTTAGGCTCTATAGTTATTATCAATGCATGCATTAAATGCGAGTCACATAATTGGAAGCTAACCTATATTAGTCAACAAGTCTAGATGCTTTTAGACTCTTTCAAAATGTTTTTCATATCTCACACACTGCGAGAAGGGAATGTATTGGTAGATTACCTTGCAAATTTGGGATGTGAAGGCTTGAAACATGATGCAATAAACCCAATGGATATCATTAGTAAGGATTGCGAGATGCAAAGATTGATTAAAATCGACAAGCATTTTAACAAGGGCGAAGCATGAATTAATTATGATGAAAAATCTTAGGGATTAAACAAACGGGTCGTGTGTGAGACAAGATTTATATGCCTAGTGACATGGCAGTGATGCACACAACAACTCAATGTAAAGTAAGAATGTGCTGATTTCTAATGATGACGATCTCAGACTTGTAAATTCCATCTCTATTTAAAAGGCCTTTCCTAACTCAAATCATGAGTGTGCAAATTGCAGCATCATATGGGTAGTAATTTAATGCCAATCAACATAGCCTGTGAGTAACTGAAGACCACACCAAAATAATGCCCCCTATGTGATTATATTCCATGCAGAGTTCCCAAAATCATGTCTGGCAGTGTGCTAAAGATATGGCATCTTCATAGTTAAAAGCTAAAGTGTGCGAAGGGATTTAACTCAGGGATCAGACAATACATCACTTTCTGTTGGCAATTGTATGGGATCTTCATAGTGTCTTTTCATCATTAACATATAAACTAGATAGGTTATATTCTACAGCACTGTAAACAACATTTCAGTTTTCTGGGATAAGTCTGATGGTGCTCTCTATAGAATTTTTCCCAAGGTGTGAGTCTTGTGGTCTCCTACATGTTGAATTGCTACCCTGTAACTACAAAATCTTCCTTCTTCCAGGATAAACAGAGGTGCATCTTCCTTCTAGGGTAGATGATTTTAAACTTGACTCTATGTTTATCTGCCATGCTCTGGTAATATAAAGAGCCATTCGAAGGGTAATTGGTGAGCATGTTTTAATGTCAAGGTCCAAGAAAGTTCTATTTCCTTCACAAATTGTGTTAATTTTCCTTTCCAACTTGATGGGTTTGCTTCAATCTGTGGATTTATTGGTGTTAATATCCAACAAGGTGGTTCACCCATAGTACATTATGGATAATAGGCTAATGTTTGCAATAAACAAATACAATTGTGGTTGGGGTGCACTATGGTGGGAGGTTTGTTCTCGTGGTATCAACTTCTAGCTAAACACAAATGCATGATGGTGTATGAAAATTTTAAGCTTTCCTTAGAGAAATAGAGCTTTCATTTTGTTAAAAACACATTGTAGATTATAGATAAAGTATTGGGAAAGGAGCTCAATACAAACATCAAACATATTGTATATGCCATGTTGGATATTTTGGGTTCCCCTAATATATCTCTACAGACACTCCTTCAAGCATTATACTCTGCAAATAGAACAGAGGCAACATCACTTCCCACCACTGTGCTAGATCTAAACTCTCCATCCTTAATGGGTTCCTCCCCACCTGAAGGTCCGGTTCTGCAAGGGGTTTTACATGAACAAATTGTCGAGGAAATGGATGGTTGGGTAACATACATTCCCAATGCTCCTCTAGTAGGTTGGGGAAATGCATGGGATATTGACCGTTGGAATATTGCCAATATACAAGATGAAACAAAGGATATGGAAGAATAAAAAATTTTAGTTGGGTCCTATTTTTTTGTTCTTCTTTTGGAATGTATATGTTAAAATTCACAGCTTGCATACTTCTTTTTCTGTAAACTTCATGAATTATCAAAATAGGGATATCAAATGTATAGCAGTGATTAGCACAAATCTCTTTTGTAAACTTATAGATTTGTATATGTATTGGACTAGGATACTGGGTTTTCTTGACTGATGCTTTCCTAGATGAGTCCTCGAATAAGTTAATATAAATAAATATCTATAGTGGCTAGCCCACTTTTGTCTAAAAAAAAATAGTTGAAAAATAGTTTTGATTCAATCCACATAATACATTTTTATTCAAATTTTCTTTATTTATTAACATCTAATTTTATTTTTGGTGTAGTAAAAGAGAGTCCTGGATTTGTAGGTTGTGGGGGAGTGATTTGTGATCACACAGGTAGAATTTTCACAGTAATGGAAGTCTCTTTGGGGATTTAGACAAACCATTACGCCGAGGCTATGGTTGTCTATCTTCACTTAAAGATGGCTAGAGACAATGGTATAACTAATGCCTGGTTAGAAAGTGACTCTTTAAACATTTTTAATTGTCTCAAAGGAGACTCCCCTCTAGTTGGACCATTAAAATTATCATAATGGACAACCCAAGGTTATTGGAGGGGTTTGAAAATTTTATAATATTGTTTATCATGAGGGGAACTGCATAGTAGATCACCTTGCCATCTTGGGTGTTAATGTACATCAAAGATTAGATTGGGGCATGAGTAATAATATCCCAATAAGCTGGAGCCAACATCTCAGTAATGATGACCAAGGATGGTCAGTTATTACATGCCTAGGGAATGATGAATTCATATGTATGAGTGAACGGAGCCAGGATGGTCTCTTTTTGTTCCATCTACGGATGTGTTTGTGGATGGTATTTGGCTTATATTTCCTCTCTATAAACTAGGGTTTCCATGCCATAACCATAGGAGGATATCGAAATCACACTGAGCCTATTATCTATGACAGATGGCATAATATTGAGCCTATCTAGAGTGCCATTTCTATAGGGGGTAAATGGGTACATGGAGTAGATTCATAGATCTAATACCCTTGTCACGGAGGATTTTGTTGAAGGCTAGAAGGATGGTGTTTTTCATGTCTACATGCTCAAGTTGGTGATCAATGAAGATATTTTTTCTCATATTTCCAATACCCTCATTGAAGGCAGGAAATTCTACAGAGATAATAAATCTATAGTGAATGCATTGGATTTTTTCTTTCTTATTGGTGAATGGGAAAATTCCCTCAAAAGAACAGATGGGGGTTTCGACAAATGTTCTCTTTCAAAGCCATGGTCTGACATCACTAAGGTACTTACGCTTTACCCGACTTTAGATGAGAAGTTTGGTAGTATTTTTAGCTACCATTTCGTGATCTTGAATCATTTTCGTCACAAAAACTTTATTTCTATTCTATTTTATGGGTATATGTAGGATCATGGTATGCAAAATAGGTCCTTAAGTGGCAATGAAAATTTAGAAAATCAGGGTTAGGCAAGTTCACATAAAAATTTGAACAAGTTGTCAATCTGATATCAAAAATATGTAACAAGAGAATCTATAGAAAATTGAATTTAGTTTCTAAGATACTAGCCCTTTTTTGAAAAAAAATTATTCTATATGGTAAAAATTTCAAATTTCAATGCGGTAGTATGAAAATTTCAGGAAAAAGATAAGAAGTAGGTGTATGTATGACCACCTTAAACACAATCAAATGATACTTTTTTTTACAAGATTTTAGATAAAATTAGTAGACTCATGTCCGGATGTGAAACATATTTTTTTTGTAATTTTTTTCCAAGTAAATAATTAATTATGATTATTCTAATACAACTTTTCCAGAATATACAAAATCTCATGTCTAACCACCTTAACTTAGTCTAAACTTCATCAAATTGAAAAATTTTAATTTTTTTTATTTTAGTAGGTAAATCATAGAATGTGAATCAAGTTTTTGATTTCAAAAGTGTTATACCATTTGAAAGTGATAGTTTTTTTTCAACCAGTCTATCAACGAGGACTAAAAAGATAAGAAGTAGGTGTATGTCTTACCACCTTAAACATAATCAAATGATAAATTTTTTACAAGATTGTAGATATAAGTAGTAGACTCATGTTCAGATGTGACGCATATTTTTTTGTCATTTTTTACCAAGTAAATAATTAATTATGATTTTTCTTCTAAAAATTTCCAAAATATAAAAGTTCTCGTGTCTGACCACCTTAACATAGTCTAAACTTGATTAAATTGAATTTTTTTTTCTTTTTTTCATGTGGTAGGTGAAGCATAGAATGTGACATATGTTGGATATTTAAAAAAATGTTATGCCATTTGAAAGTTATAGTTGTTTTTTAATCAGTCTACCAATCAGGACTTCTTTTTACATCGCCACTTTTTGGCATACCATGATCCTGCACATGCCCTTATTCTATTTAGTTTTTTCGCTTAACCATAGTGTTGTAGCCCATAGGAAGAAACCATCCTCTCCAATCCTTCATGAGGGTCTTATTTTTTTTATTATGGAACATGATAAAGCCCTTCATGTGGAGAAAATTATCCCTCCTAAAATAGGTATTGAGTTTAAGAAAAATGTGAGGGTTGAACTAGGGGACACAGATTCTGAACACCCTGATGTTGATCTAGATAGAGATGAAGTTTTCTATATCTATAAGGGAAAAGGTAAGCTGAAAACTGGTATTTCTTTACCTTCCTCCTCTCAAAATAATAGCGTGGTTTCCTCATAGGATGAGGAATCTAATTACCAGCCCTTGGTTGTGGTTAACCCTGATTCTTTGAAAAATAAAGGGAAAAATTGAAACAAGGTCAATTCCAAGGACAAAAAGTAGAAATAAAATGCCAAAATCACTAAGCCTTCTCCAAAGAATTTGAAAGAAGTGTCCCGCTCGGATCCTCTTTCACCTCCCTAACAGAGGTCCCCTATTTTATAGGATGTCAGGGATGAGGATAAGGGGACTAACTCCCCTTTCTTGCAAAATAGTATTAATACTGAAAAAGGGAATCATGTGACTACTTCTATGGATCTATGTAGGGACACTCTGTTGGAAAAGGTTTCTTTGAATTTGGATAACTCTTCTATCAATAATTTGGTGAAGAATCTATTGTAGAATCAGGAGGCTATTTTTGATTGGATTATTACTACGATTAATAATTTGAAGAAAAACTCTCCCTTTGTTCAGAAAATGGATGATATTCTTGGACGCACTTGCACTTTGGCCAAAGGTATCAAATATCTCAAGCATGACCATCAAAATAAAATCTGCAAGTTGGAAGATTCCATTAAGGTGGTTCAAGATAAGTTGAACATGGTTGTTTTTGTCATTAAAGCCACCATGAAGGACACCAGTGAGGGTCTGAGAAAACTCTAAGAGAAATTTGTTGATTTTCAAAACCTTCCAAAGGAGGATTCACATGTGAAGAAGAGAAGCAATGACATGACAAATGATAAGGATCTTAAGGTTGAGATAGGGACCACCTAGATACTATGTCATGTCCTACTACCAGACTGAGAAGCAAGAACAAGGGTTCGACCTCTTTAGACAACATAGTTAAGAAAGTGAGTGGCATTAATGAAGACATTATTAGGAAAAGTGATAGTTTAGTTAGGTTTTATAGGTTAGTTTGGGGTTTTTTATCACCCGTGCTTTGCTGCCTTTTGGTATCTGGTTCTTGTCTAGTTGGTGTATGCTTTCTCTTTTGAATAGGATATTTGTTTTTGTTGTATAACTGGGGGTTCTGGTCCCTCTAAAACCAGTTTTCCCCAAATCAAAAACATCTAATGTTATTTGTTTCAATCTTATCTCTTGAAAATATATTAACCTCCAAAATATAATTGAAAGTGATAATTAAAAATGTGAAATATTTTCTTTTCTTTTCCATAAATTTGATTCTCAATAAAATTTATAAATACTTGAAGGAACACATGAGAAAATTGATACATTTTTCATGGTTTTGATAATTAAATTGATATTGACAACTTCCTATCCCACTATGGTGTCCTAAATATTTAAAAATCGCCTAAAAGACCTCATGATTCTATACACAATTTTTAGAAAGACTTCATTGACTTAATAAATCTATATCAACATTATTGATCTACAAATTGGTCAATTTACCATTCCTAATACCACTTTGATTGAACCAATGCTACTCTCAAATTTTCTACCTTTCAAAGAAGAAAATATTCTTACCAATGTCTGACATGAATTTTGCGACAACACAACCTTATTTTATAATAGCTTTCATTTGCTTTTTCCACATGTTTTACTTTAAATATTTCATGGTAACATCTAATCCTTCTTTCTTTTCGTATATTATTTTGACTCTTCTCTTTTATATTACTATTAAGAGTTCATATACTCTTTTCTTAAATGTGTTGTTTTTTTAAACTAAAAAAGTATTATATTTTTAATGTAATAATAATATAATAATTATTTCCTTACATCAGTTCAATAGTGTTAATATTTTTAGCTTTCGATTCTTGTTTGCCTTTATTTTCTTATTTGTTATTTTTTTAAAATTTAGAATATTGTAGATTTTTCTTTGGCCAAAAATTTATTTAGAGATCATTAAATCAAATTTCAATAAAGTAATTTCAATAGAAGAATAGCTATAATAATAACAATCAAAATAAGTAATTTCAATAAAGACATCTTATGAAACTAATTGATCACTTTTCTACTAGATTTAGAATTCTAACTAGGACACATAATGTCCCTCCTTACCCAACTAGGATCCTTCTAGCGAATCATCCTAAATAAGCTTTAGAAATTGCCTAGATCACAATTTTTCCAACCAAAAAAATTATAGTTTTTAATTCCTTTAGAAGCTCTTTTTTTGAAATAGTCAACTATCTATTTTCTTTTTCATGGGATGTAAACAAAGAAAATAGAGTCAATTTTTTTTTTACTAAAGCAAGAATTTTATCAACCAATAGAATCAATCTCAAAGATGCATCTTAAAATTTATTTTTATTAAAGAACCAAAATAGTATAATCAAATTTAGAAATAAGCCATAGCGATAGTCATAACATTTTCAGAGTTGTAAGCATTTGTAAATAAATTTTTTTTATATTATTAAAATATCACCCCATATTGGTAAGACAAAAGAAATGAACAAAACCAATATTATTCCATCCTACCATCCTAAACTGCTAATCTTAACAGTTCAAAGGTTGATGTGAGAGGGACCATCTTTATTAATTTTAAGGAAACCCATCAAGGCGAAGATTCCATCCACCATTTCTCTTCAAATTTTCTAAGACTTGGACTTAAGAGATTGACTTGGTAATGAGGGGAGACAAAAAAAAGCTTCCATAAGTTTAACAATGACTGCGGGAATGAACATTATAGTATCAATTATAATAAAGTTAGCTTCAAATGTATATGTTTCACAACATATTAAATTATGATTAGTGTTGTGTTTTTTCTTGACTTTTCATATTGTTGACATAAAGCATTTCAATTTTTTAATTTATGTACTATATATTTCATTGTAACTTTGTTGTTCAACTTTCTCAAAATAATTTATATATTAGATATTTTCTTAAAAAAAATTGTATTATTATAAACAAACTAAATTAAAAAGTTAAAAATCATAGAAAATATAACTAATATATTATTTTTATTAAATATCTAATAACTTTTCATTCAGTTTGTAATTTATCAAAATTCTAGAATACAAAAAATACTATCTTGTTAAAATAATGATGGCCTACCTATCTAGAGGAGGCGTCTAAAATTTAGAACTAAATTAGATCAAAACGTATCTTATATCTGAAGTCTCTATCCAAGCGTGAAATGGAAAGAAATAATAGAGAGAATACTCTTATATTATGGAAAACGCAATTTGATAAACACTAGGAATATGGTGGGGTCAGTAACCATTACTGACACATAAAAGAGATTTCAGATTGCTCTGTACACGTTATGCTTGATAGCTTTTCTTTTAAGGGTATAAAATTTAATAATTATTAAATAGTTATATCTCATATACAATGATGCAAAACTAATTTTCTCAAAGATAAGGAATAATATTTAAGAATACCTACAGCTGAGTGCACAAATACTTACAGAGGGAATGTAACTTGAATACAGAGGGAATCTAACCCGAATACTCTGTTACAGAGAATGGCTACTGGACATTATTGTCTTGGCATTCTCATTGTTTTAGTTGGGTATTTTTCGCTGTGTTTTCTAAGAAGAAAGAATGTCAACAAGCCCTGTATGTTAAAATTTAAAATGAAATCTGCTATAATTTCAAGACCTGGAACTTTCATGATTTTACCAAATGTATCATAATGTAGGAAAAAACAAATAATCATTAATTACTTACCTGAGTCCATTTGTGCTAAAATCTGGAAGATGACTGATGCAGCAAACTTTATTACTCCAATATAGTGCAGCAGCCTTTGTTGCTCCAAGATGCCTTCTTTTCTTTACAAGATAAAAGACAGTTTCTCTCTCTTACCCTTTACCGATACATTTTTCAGTTTTTCTCACTTGACATTTGATGGTATTCTGAAAAAAAATTTATGGGTGGAGAGAGGACCGGTTTTACCAAAACGGTTATACTCCACTTGTCCATCAAAGTAGGAGTCTTGGAAAACTACTCCTCTTAAAAATGATCAAACAAAAATTACAATAAAGATGTGAAATCCCTTTTCAACAAACCGTAACTTCCTATCATACGTGCCTCTTCATGTGGGCCATTAAAATGAATTAATAAATTATTCTGACATTAATAAATTAATCTTACATTCTCCCACTTGGCACATATGATGACTTAACGTTAAAGTTTGAAAGAGGGTAGTCATTAGACGCGCTATAAATCATATCCATATTAACTTTCAGTTGATCATCATAATACTATAATCAAACAACCCACTAACGTGAGTCATGGTGGTTCCATGTTAATAAAGTAACATAGTCCCTTCCATGTACCACAACATTTGTAACTTGTTTAAATTTTAGTCTATAAATAAGAAGTGTGTTCATAAGGTCCAACAATAATATCCCTTCTAAGAGATTATTCCTGTCATCCTACATTCATTCTCATACATGTACGTACATATTAAAATAGGAATTACAAATCAGAAACACCTTTATAAAGATCTCAAAGTGTCACAACAAATAACATAATGCAATCCACTACATAAAAGTAACAGTTGTTATGTGCTACGTTCAATACCCATTCTATTGGCATGTTCCTTAAATAACTTTGGGGGTAATCCTTTTGTCAATGGATCTGCAACCATAAGCAGTGTTCTTATATGTTCAATTGACACTCGTTGTTTCTGAACTTCATCTTTAATGACAAAGTATTTCAATTCCATGCGTTTAACACCGTTAGAATACTTGTTGTTCTTAGAGAAAAATACAGCTACAGAGTTATCACAATAAATTCTCAGCGGCCTGGCAATAGAGTCAACAACCCCAAGTCCAGAGATAAAATTCTGCAACCACAAACCATGAACCGTGGCCTCAAAGCATGCCACAAATTCTGCTTCCATAGTGGATGAAGCAATGATGGTTTGCTTTGCACTTTTCCATGATATTGCTCCTCCAGCTAATAGGAACAAATAACCAAAAGTGGACTTTTTGCTATCAACACATCCAGCAAAATCTGAGTCTGAGTAGCCAATTACCTCTAGATTATCAGTCCTCCTAAATGTGAGCATGTAATTCTTTGTTCCCTGCAAGTACCTCATCACTTTCTTTGTAGCTTTCCAGTGATCCAATCTAAGATTAACCTGATATCTTCCCAACATACCAACTACAAAACTGATGTCTGGACTAGTGCAAGTCTATGCATACATTAGACTTCCTACGGCAGAAGCATAAGGAATCCCTTCCATTTTTTTCCGTTCCCATTCATTCTGTGGACATTGCATAAGGCTGAATTTATCCCCTTTCTGAATAGGGGCATCACTAGCTGAACACTTCAACATCCCGAATCTCTCTAGAACTCTTTTGATATAGGCCTTTTGAGACAATCCTAACAATCCATGTGATCGATCTTGGAATATTTCAATTCCTATCACATAAGATGCCTCACCCATATCTTTCATTTCAAAGTTCATAGAGAGAAATTTCTTGGTTTCGTGCAATAAACCAAAATCACGGGTGGCAAGCAATATATCATCAACATATAAAATCATAAATATAAACTTACTCTGACTAACCTTTAGATATATACACCGATCAACAGTGTTTTCCTTAAATCCAAAGAAAGTAATGGTATCATGGAACTTAAGGTACCATTGCCGAGAAGCCTGTTTAAGTCCATATATTGATTTCTTAAGTTTTTAAGCCAGGTGTTCTTTTCCTTTAATGGAGAAACCTTCAGGTTGATCCATATAGACCTCTTCATCTAAACTCCCATTTAGAAAAGCAGTTTTTACATCCATTTGGTGCAGCTCCAAATCATAATGAGCCACCAATGCTAAAATGATTCTAAGTGAATCTTTCTTGGATACAGGAGAGAAAGTCTCTTTGTAATCTATGCCTCCTTTCTAAGTGAAACCTTTGGCCACGAGTCTAGCTTTATGTCGTTCAATATTGCCCTTAGTGTCACGCTTGGTCTTAAAGACCCATTTGCAACCAACTTTCTTATGTCCTTCGGGCAATTCAACAAGATCGCAGACTCCATTCTATTCCATTGATTTTAGTTCATCATTCATGGCATCAATCCATTTAGTAGAATCATTACTTTCTATGGCTTGTGAAAATGAAACCAGATCCTTACATGTCCCTACTTCTTGTAGATAAACCACATAATCATCTGAAATAGCAGACCTCCTTTCCCTTTGAGATCTTCTTAATGTGACTGCCTGTGGTTCTTCTACTATCAGTTCGTTGATGATAGTCTCATTATAAAGTGGGGGTTCATTAATTTGTTGTTCGTTGATGACAGTCTCATTGTTGTTGTCAGGTTGTTTAGCAATGGTAGGAGAAACAATTTCCTTTGAAGCCATAGATACAGGGGCTTGTACCCTGACTTCATGGATGACTGCATGTTGTGATTTATCACTCCCACTAACATCTCCATTTTTAACGAACCTATCATTACTGGTTTCTACAATTCTCGTACTGTGGTGAGGACAATAAAATCGATACCCTTTGGATTTTTCAGGGTAACCAACAAAGTAACCACTGACCGTTCTAAAGTCCAATTTATTCTCATGCAAATTATACACTCTAACCTCTACTAGACAACCCCAAACATGCAGGTGTCTCAAACTCAGCTTCCTTCCTGTCCACAGTTCAAAAGGGGTCTTTGGAACTGACTTACTAGGAACCTGATTTAATAAGTATACAGCAGTCTTAAGAGCATGCATCCACAATGACATGGGTAATTTGGAATTTCTTAACATACTCCTAACCATATCCAGTAGAGTACGATTATGCCTTTCAGCTACACCATTCTGCTGTGGCATCCTAGGCATAGTATACTATGCACATATGTCGTGCTTCTCAAGGAGTTTAGCAAACGGGCCAGGGCACTGCCCTGTTTCATCATACTTTTCATAGTATTCTCCACCTCTATCAGACCTGATGATTTTCACCTTTCTGTCTAGTTGCCTTTCAACCTTAGTAATGTATACCTCAAGAGCATCCATGGACTGAGAATTTTCATGCAGCAAATAGACATAACCATAACGTGAAAAATCATCTATAAAGGTGATAAAATACTTTTCTCCACCAAAAGATGGATTGTCAAAAGGCCCACAAATGTCTGTATGAATAATTTCAAGAAGTTCTGTATTAGATGTGGCACCTTTCTTGGTGTGTTTGGCTTGTTTTCCCTTAATACAATCCACACATACCCCAAAATCAGAAAAATCTAGGTTTAAGAGAATCCCATTTTTTACTAATCTCAGTAATCGTTCTTTGGAAATATGTCCCAGCCGTTTATGCCACAAGTATGAGGATTTTTCATTAATGAGACTATGTTTAGTACCAATATTATGATGCATGATAAGAATAGTTTCAGAAAAATGATTATCAAGTTTTAATTTGTACAAACCATCACAAATAATGCGTGAACCAATAAAAGAGGTATTCTTAAACAAACTAAAACTTTCATTCTCAAATTTAAAAGAGTATCCAGCAATGTCAAGTTTAGACAAGGAAATTAAATTCCTAGAAATAGAAGGAACATAAAGAGTCTGAAACAGATCCAAATGATAACCAGAATCTAGAGATAAATGATAGGTCCCAATGGCTTCAACTGGAGCTTTAACCCGATTTCCCATGAACAAAAAATTTTCATTTAGATTTGTGGTATGGGTTGTAAGGAATCCCTGCATCATAGTTGAGACATGAGTAGTAGCCCCAGAATCAATCCACCAAGTATTCAAAGGAACTTCAGTTAGGTTTGATTCCTAACAAACAAAAACTAAATTCATACCTTTCTTTTCGAACCATTCCCTACGTTTCTGATAGTCTTTCTGATAGTGTCCTGACTTTTTCAGAAGTGACACTTATCCTTGTTCCTGTCCTTCTTATAGGCCTGAGAACCTTGATTAGGCTCATACACCTTAGGTGGTACTCACTTCATGCCCTTTCTTGGCTTTTTCCCTTTCCTTTCAGTTCCTTGAGTTGTGAGATGAACTGAATGTTGTCCATGTTGCTTAAGTCGTGCCTCTTCTTGATTGAGCATACTGGCCAATTGATTCACATTCCACTTATCCTTAATAGTGTTATAGTGAATCTAAAACGGCCCATACTGAGGAGGCAAGGAGTTCAAAATAAATTGCACGAGAAAGAATTCATCCACCTTCATCTCAACTGTCTTTAATTGAGCAGCCAAATTCGCCATTTCAAGAACATGCTCATGTATGCCGCGCGTACCATCAAACTTCATGGTGGTAAGCGTAGCCATTAATGTTCCAGCAAGGGATTTGTCAGCAGGTCAGAAACACTCTCCCACAGATTTCAGAAATTCTTTAGCATTGTCAGTTTTAGGAAGAGTTGACTTGATGTTGTTTGCTACAGTCATCCGCATAAACTTAAGGCTCAATCTGTTTGATCTTTCCCATGCTTTGAATATATTATTTTCTTCCATACTTCTTTTATCAGTAATAGCAGCCAGTTTCTCAGTTTCAAGAGTTGTATCAAGATCCAGAACACCAAGGTGAAACTGAACCCCTTCTCTCCAATCTGAGAAATTCATTCCAATCAAGATCGGAACAGAAGAAGCATGCGAATGTAGCGAAACATGAACTGACACTGCAACCAAAAATTCATATTCACAACATTAATTTTAAGAGTTATGATTAAAATAACCAACATGAAAAAACACATGGTTTAATAATAAATAGTATTACCGTGACCTACCTTTGGGTTAATCTTATGGTAAACTATTAACCATTATGGTGATTCCCTTTCACCTAATAGAACTAATTGATAAAATATTCACAACTAAGTAAGTCCGTTACCTTTGGGTATTCGTACTAAATTAATCATGAATATCCACCAATCATCCTGTTCCAATTAATTAATCTTTTTAAAAAATGGTGCACCTTTGGGCCAACCTAATATTCTAATGATTAAATAATTGCAATTTGCAAAATCATTAATTTTTTTTAACACGGGGAAACTAGTATTAAAAACTTCAATAATTTAACTTGATATCTACATATCATTCCAGTTGGACCACTTTGGTGGCTACTGAACCGTATCATAATATACATCTCAAATCAATATAATTATTTTGCATATACATTAAATCAACAAACCAAAATAGTCAATACAACAAAATTATTATGCAGGCAACCATGTATTAAACCAAATCATGATTTTATGTTTATAGCATGCATAAAAAATTTGATCTAATA
>MU227131.1:439571-451358 GCA_018584345.1 Thuja plicata
CAAAATTATTATGCAGGCAACCATGTATTAAACCAAATCATGATTTTATGTTTATAGCATGCATAAAAAATTTGATCTAATAAAATGTATAAATCATCATCAAATATAATGGAAAAACATGAGAGTTGCTTTGATACTATATGTTAAAATTGAAAATGAAATCTGCTATAATTTCAAGACCTGGAACTTTCATGATTTTACCAAATGTATCATAATGTGGAAAAAACAAATAATCATTAATTACTTACCTGAGTCCATTTGTGCTAAAATCTGGAAGATGACTGATGCAGCAATCTTTATTACTCCAATATAGTGCAGCAGCCTTTGTTGCTCCAAGATGCTTCTTTTCTTTACAAGATAAAAGACGGTTTCTCTCTCTTACCCTTTACTGATACATTTTTCTGTTTTTCTCACTTGACATTTGATGGTATTCTAAAATTATGCCAACAAATACATTCAAGGCCGACCGGCCTGGTGGAGTGAGAGATATCATGACTGCAAATCCTACAAACGTAGAGCATATTCTCAAAATCAAATTTGAAGATTACCCAAAGGGAGAACGCTTCACCTTTCTTCTCCACGATTTCTTAGGCCGAGGTATTTTCAATGTGGACGGTGACCTGTGGAGGATGCAGAGGAAGACATCAAGCTACAAGTTTAACACCAAGTCTTTCAGAAGCTTCATGGTGGAGATGGCCCAGTGGGAGATTCGTAATAGCCTCTTGCCAGTCCTCACAAACGCATCCAAAATGGGTAAGTCTTTAGATTTGCAAGACATTTTGCAAAGATTTGCATTTGATAATATATGTAGTGTAGCATTTGGGGTGGATCCCGCCTGTCTCCTCCCCTCCATTCCCACTTCACCTTTTGCAAAGGCTTTTGACGATGCCACTGAAATTAGCGCCAGAAGGTTCTATTATGCTTTTCCTTTTTGGTGGAGAGTGAAGCGCATGCTTAACATTGGCTCTGAAAAGCGTTTGCAGGAAGCAACTGAAGTAGTGGGAAAAGTCGCTATGCATGTTGTGAGTGTTGGATATGAAGTCCGATTGTTCAGTTCTTCTTCCATGACTTTTCATTTCATATTCTCTTCTTTGACTCTTTGTCTTCTCTTGAAGACTATTGTATAAATCTAAGGAGAAATGCTTATGTAACCAAGCTGTAATGACTGAATAATAGATTTGCTCTTCTCTCTGGTGGATGTAGCCAAATTGGCGAACCACATAAATTTGGTCTCTATTTGTGGTTTCCAATTTCTATGTTTATTTCACAATTGGTATCAGAGCGTGTAAGATCTGGGAGAGCAGGGCAGATGATAATTACACCAGGCAGAGAAGAAACTCACTGAAAAGGAAGACAAAAGCTTTAAAGACAAAGTAGACACATCTTGCAGTTCTTGCTTGAAGCAAATGACATATTTGAAAATATGATTATTTGGTTAATAACCTAACAATCGGGTATCCTTCCAGATGTAAAGAGAGGGGTTATACTTATTTCTATTCTGCTAGAGGGAGATCAACATTTTTTTTCCTCTAATGGGCCCTCGAGACACCCAGGTCCAAGTTTCACAAAAACTGGTCAGAGACCTGTGAGATGGTGACTATTGTGTAGACTCCACCCAAGGTGATTATGGGTTTTGTGCAATACATCAAGATCCCTTGTTCTCTCCGCACATTGTTGGCGCAATATCTCAGTGAGAAGTTGAAAAGACAGCTCATATTCCACGAAGTAAACCAATAATTTTTTAGTAGTGCTGTGATTGTTGCTCCTTCATGTTGTAGTATTTTGTAGAGTGGGTGGCTTTGATTCAAATGATAGGTAGATACTATTGAGATTACAGAAGTTCTTAAGGTTCTGAAAGAAAGATTCGAGAAGCTGAATATGGATCTATTCAAAAAGTTCATTGAACCGGTTAAAAAATGTCTGAGAGATGCAAAGCTCGACAAGAGTTGAATAGGTGAAGTCGTTCTCTTAGGTGGCTTCACCCGTATTCCCAAAGTGCAGCAACTTCTTCAAGATTTCTTCAAGGGAAAGGAGCTGAGCAAAAGCATAAACCCAGTTGAAGTCGTTGCCTATGGAGCAGCAGTTTAGGCCACTATAATATAATCTCTGGTAACCTGATAGAAGTCGTTGTTAATGTGCTCGATTCTGAAGACCTTGTTGCTAAAGAGGCTGTTGTTATTCAGCTAAAGAAGTTGTTGACCATGGAATGCAATCCCTCAAGTTTTCAGGCACAATTAGTCATTTTCAATCTTATTTTGAGCAAAAATTGAGTCAAACCATAGGACACAGTCAGTTTAGTGAGTGTCTGAAAAGAATGCTGGTGACACTGACAATCCATCATTGAAATTTTGGACCATAAGAAGGACTTAGAAATTGTTGAGGAGATGAAATTTACATCTCATTTTCAAGTTGACGAGTCACCTCTTTGGAATTGCTTTCTCATTTCCTATGCCCACGGTGATTTGAGGGAAGATGTGCAGAATTTGTAGGTAGAAGGTTTTTTTGTCTGGTATATTTATGTAGAATCTGAAGAGGCATGGAAGACATCGATGTGAACAGCTGTAAGTTTCGTCCTTCTCAGTGGGGTAGGAGAGCATGTCGTATTGGAGGTGCAGGGGAATAAAAACCATTAACAAAGTCATCCACTATAAACTAACTCCAGGGATGAATGCCATGAAATTTGAGTCTAAGATTGATTCATTGAATCCCACTAATCACAACAGTCAATAACAGCATCACAATTTAGTCAATAATGATAAAAAGCCTAAGAATGGAGGCTCTGGAAATGAGAATATGTCTGCCAGTAAAGAAGAGCTGTACAAAAATGTTTGGCAAATGAAGAGCTCAGGGAATATAATCCCCTTCTAGGTTGAGTTCTTCTAAAGAATCCGAGGATGAGGATTTTAGAATTGAATTTGAACTGGAGGAGATGCTGGAGGGGATGGTTTTGGGAGTATATATAAATAGATTTGGTGTTAATTATGCAGATTATGGAACAGTTATAGCTTCAATTTTTTGTCATGAGATGTTTACCTTCATGTGATATGAAGATGTTTTTATTGTGCTATGGTTGGCTCTTGATTCTAGATTAGAGTGTTGGCATGATACAGGTTCCTTTGATGGGCTTTGCTCTTTGGAGCATGAGGTGTTTTTTTTTAATTCGAGGAGATCAAGTTGTCATGTTGTGTTCCCAGGTAATGCAGACATGCAGTGGGAGTTTTGATAACTGGTCATGGTTAGTGCTCTTGGTATCGAGTACATTGGCAGATTGGCCATGGAGGTGCTCTTGAAAACTAAGAGGCTTGGGTAAGGCTGCAGTTCTCTTGGGTTTAGAGAACATTTGTTGAAGCAGTTTCTCTTTGGAGGTTTTAGCAAGAAGACCGAGGAGCCTACACATGTGGATGGACGTGAGTTCATTATGGACCTAGAGGAGATTGTTCTTGGAGAAGAGTCATTATGACTTGGAGTAGCCTGGAGGAGCATTCTTACTCCCTACTCTTGGTCTACTCGGCAGATTTATCTCTTTGTACATTTGTGTTTAGGAGATGGTTGAGATTGTTCCTAGTTTTGGAATATTTTTGAGTTTGATCTTCTTGTTTAACAAGAGCTTTCATCCACGGTGGTTGGGTGTTGTAAATGCTCTTATTTGGGGAGGTAAAGGAGATCATACTTGGCATAGCTGAGCACTTGGAGGTGTTGGTATAAGTCCATGAGTTATGGTTTGCATGGGTGTCCCTTCCAAGAGTTTTTTGCGGTCATCTATTGTTGTTGTACTTCATTATTTTTTAATTATAATATGTGGTCTTTTCATGAGGACTTGGAAGATGTCATGTGAGATTTTGCAGTAGGTTGGTTGCAGTTTGTAGATCATCTCAAGTTATTATCACACCTTTTATGTGCAGATTGGTAGATTTAAGTCAACTTTTGGTTGACATTTCTCATGCAACATGCATATTGCTCTATAATGGTCTTCTAGGTTTTTGCACATCAATGGTTTTTTGGTGTGTTTTGTTGGAAGATGGTATTTTTTACATGGTGATTTGTTGTATGGGCTGGCTATGTGGGCATAAATCTACTAATGTTATATGATTAGTTGGATGTGATTAACAACTAGTTGTGGTTGCTATTCCAGCTATGGTGGTTGTCTATTGACAACTTATTACCATGGGATTTGGTAAGGGAAAGCAAAGTTTAAGTGGGAGATTGTCTTGATGAGAGGTTGCAGCATGAGTCAAACTTCAAGTGGGAGATTGTTGGATATGAAGTCCGACTGTTCAGTTCTTCTTCCATGACTTTTCATTTCATATTCTCTTCTTTGACTCTTTGTCTTCTCTTGAAGACTATTGTATAAATTTGAGGAGAAATGCTTATGTAACCAAGCTGTAATGACTGAATAATAGATTTTCTCTGCTCTCTGGTAGATGTAGCCAAATTGGCGAACCATATAAATCTGGTCTCTATTTGTGGTTTCCAATTTGTGTGTTTATTCTACAGTGAGTAGCAGAAGGAAGGAGATTTCGGTGAATACGGGAGGCCCTAAAAGAGAGGATCTGCTTTCTAGGTTCATGGCGGCTCTTTCAAATAAGGCAGATGAATTGGGGTTTGCTGATAGGTCAGAAAGTGAGAAGCAATCCCGTGGTGCGCGATGGATATGTTTTTGAAGGAGATGGTGGTGAGCTTTGTTTTGGCAGGCAGGGATACCACGTCTGCTGGTCTCACGTGGTTTTTCTGGCTGCTCTCCTCTCACTAGAGTGTAGAAGAAGCCATTTACACTGAAATCTTGCAGATCTTGGGTAAGAGATCGCAACCCACAATAGGTGATGAAGAAGGGATTAGTTTCAGTTTTGAGGAATTGAAAGATATGCAATATCTGCACGCTGCTCTGAGCGAGTCAATGCGGCTTTACCCTCCTGTCCCTGTTGATACTAAACTTGCCTCCAAAGATGATGTTTTACCAGACGGGACTTGTGTGAGGAAGGTAACGCATTTGAATTACTCTAGTTATTCGATGGGCAGGATGGAAAATATTTGGGGTAGTGACTGTTTACAGTTCAGGCCTGAGAGATGGTTGAAAGAAGGGGAATTTGTGAGAGAAAATCCGTATAAGTTTCCAGTATTCAACGCAGGACCTCGATTGTGTCTGGGTAAAGAGATGGCTTTCATACAGATGAAATCTATTGTGGGTTCTATTGTTCATGATTTAAGTTTTAAGGTTGAAGATGGGATCAAGTGTCCAGATTATGTTGTGTCATTGACCATGCGCATGAAAGGTGGTTTACCCATTACTGTCCGATGTCGATGAAGATATGCATCTGATGCATCTGCTTGATAGGACTGTTATGTAAGAGGTAGATGAGGATCTGCGTCTAATGCATCTCCTTGATAGGACTGTTATGTAATTCTCTAAAATATGTTTTAGAGTTAGTTGAGTGATGTGTTTACCAGACAAATTACGTTATTATATTCACTCTTCTGTATTGAAATTTTTATGTTGAATTACTAGTTTAAAGAGCTAGTGTATTCTATTGCGAGGGGTGAAAATATTTTAAAGTCATTTTAAATGATTATGGATTTTTGGTAAGGATTTATACGATAAGATACGGAAAAGGATCTGCTACATGCTTATTAATGGGTTGGGTTGCTTGCCAACTAAATCAATAAAGCAGTGGGCCCTTCATCATTGCTGGCTCTTTCTTCACCGAGTAAATAATTCTAACAAGTCAATTTGTTTGAGAGAATCTTTCTAATATATTCGCTGCAGAACCTTGGATATAATTGGGTAAAGAACATGTATATATATACATATGTATATACATGTGTGTGTATATATACACATGTGTGTGTATATACATACATGTATATGTGTGTATAGGTGTATGTGTATATATGTGTGTATATGCAGATGTGTGTATGTGTGTATGTGTGTATGTGTACACAAGTTAAAAATACATATTGTTCAAATTAATTAAAAAAATAAAAAATAATCCTTATTACAATTCTACAATATGGGATCCAAACGCAGAATAGCTTATTCCAGCTTTCATTTTTAGGATTAATTAATCCAAGAATAGGTCCTTATTATAGAATAGGCCTATTCTAGATAAGTTAATTAAGAGTAATATGTTGATTATCCAAGGATTATATAGTTAGTGTTACATAAAATCAAGATTTTGAAACAGGTATTTTTCTTAAATAAAATAATTATCACTATAATACTAAACATTTAGATAAACATTTACTATAATACTAAACATTTAGAGCAGCTCAATGCTGCTATCTCTACTCAGTACTCTATATAGGTTGATGAACAACATAATGAAGAAGACTATCTTCGGAGTGGCTACGGGCAAACCAAGGATCATGAAGAGTGCAAAGAAGAAGAAGCAAGATGACAACGACGATGAGGAACTTAAGGGAGGTGATACTGAAGGACCTTAAGTGTCTCTCAAAGGACTAGGAAGCTATCTCTAATTCCAAATGATTATAAATTTAACTTGCTCTAGTCCCAGGAAATGCTGATATGGTTATGGTTGACTTTGTTAAACTTTACGGTTTAGTAATTTTTTGTTGTGTTGTTATTAGTATTAACTGGAACTGTGTGTTTCCTACCATTAGGCAGAAGAAGATTTTTAATTTTACTCTAAAGAATATTGTTGAATGTTTTTATTTCGGTTGAGGGCTCTCTCCCTCCCATCTTAATTTTAAAAAAAATTTGTATTATCAATAATTTATATTGGAAAAAAGGTGCTATGTAATGAATATTTGTTCTTTAGTATTATAATAATAGTCTTTGTTGGGTAGTTGATAGATAAATTATGGCATATTAATTTAGGGATGGGTTCAAAAATAGTTTGAGATAATTTATTATTGCAAGCCCTCTTTAGCACATGTATGTAGAGAGAAGTACCTTACTCTGTAGTATTATAATTAAAGTATTGGTTGTTTAGTTGAGAGATGATTTGTAACAATAATTTAAAGATAGAATAGGTACATCTCAACATCAATATATTAAATGCGCTATTGATAGATAATAGAACTATGTAGATTATATTAAGAGGCATACAATAAAATATGTTATTGTTCCATCTAACTTACAATCAACCAATCTTACTAATGCGTGTCCCTTAATGATAAAACCATTTTCTTATCAATGTTTAGGTGGATAGCATTAAGATTAATATGTGAATTACCCAACAATAACGTAAATAGTACTACACATAATTAAGCTTTTGAAATAGATCATTTTCCTTATATAAAATAAATAGATCCTTTTCCTTATAAAAAATATTTACAACACGAGTATTTAGTATATTAAAAAATTTATATTGAAAAAAAGTGTTATGTAATGAATATTTGTTCTTTTAGTATTCTAATAATAGTCCTTGTTGGGTAGTTCATAGATGAATTATGACATACTTAGGGATGGGTTCTATAATTCTATGAAATAATTTATTCTTGCAAGTCATCCTTGTAACATGCATCTAGTGAGGAATACCTTCATTTGTCATATTGTAATAAAAGTATTTGTTGTGTGGTTGAAAGATGAATTATGACAATGAATTGAATGTAGGATAGATACAACTCAACACCAATATATTTAATATGCTAATAATAAATTATTTTATTGTTCCATATAACTTGTAATCAACCAATCAAACTAATAAGTCCTTTAATGTGCAAACTATTTGTTTATCAATGTTTAACAAATATTAGGTATAATAAATAAAATATACTTTAAATACACTAGTCATAATTGTGTCAAAAATAAAGTTAAATCTTTTATAAATTCTAAGAAATGAAGAGAAAAAATATTGTAATATTTATAAATATTTTGAGAAGAATTTCATACATTATTTATAAAATATTAATTATTTTAGAATTTTTAAAATATGAGTTGCAAGATAAGAATGTTAAAAATTATAATAATCAGTATAAATTATTTTTGAAAATGTTATATCTATAATATCATGTAAATAAACTTTACGATGTTAAAAAATAACATTTTTCATAATATGAAAATATACTATCACATTGATATTTCTAATCATGTTTCTCAATTTTGTACAAATTAATGTGCATCATAAAAAAAATTGTAGTAGTCTAATGTTTGACATGCCATTATATCTATGGTTTTGATTTTGATCTATAAATTCTATACATATGCATGCTTTAAAATGCATTTTAGGCACTTAGAACTTTAATAAATTGCCTCTCTTGTATGTAAGTAAGTAAGTAAGTAAGTAAGTAAGTAAGTGTATGCAAAATAGATGTCAACTATGATAAACAAAATACTACTATTAATAAGCCAGTAAATCTATCTAAATGCAACCCAATGAAGAATACAAATAATCAAATAAAGTAAAAGAACAAGCTTTACCTTCACCTACCCTTTGCAGCTTGTCTCCATTGTACTCCTAGCTTTGATTTCTTGATGTTTGAACTCTCAGAATTCCAATGAAGATCCTTAGCCAAGATGTCACCAAAGTGTTGAGATTTGAGTGAATGTAATGATAAAATGCAACTAAATGGATGATGGAATGGTGTGGAAATGCTTGAATGCTTGAATGCTTTAATATGATTGTTTGAATGCTTGATGGCTTGATTACCTATTAGATCACAAATGGAGAATGAGGCTCCTTTTATAGGTTTTTGGAGGACTTAAGGCTAGGTGGCACGATCCTAGGGTGGAGATTGAAAGGTGGAAGATGCTAGGGCTACTATTGACTTGGTTGAAGGGGTTGAGAGAAAGGGGGATGTAGTTAGAATGTGAGAGGAAGAATAGGAAGGATGTTCCTCCTACTTTGACATAGAGGAGAAGAAGGTGGAAGGGAAAGACACATGTCCAATATCTCACAAAGACCTTAGAGAGGAAAGAGGAAGGACTTATTCCTCATGAGGACTCTTGGTAAAAGTGTCCCATGAGTTATCTTGGACTCTTTGAGGTGGCTTGAGAAGCTCCTTAGGAATAGGTATTGCTTCTTGACTTGGTGTAGGGGAAGACATGTGGTCATGAGACCAAGTCTTATGAGGCCACATAGCCCTTAAGAATAAGACATATGTGGGTGAGGATAATGATTAATTATTAATTAATAATAATTAATTATTTTAGCCAAGGTGATGTGTCAGGTGACTAGGTTCATTAGGTGTACTAGGGGACTTATTCATATTTAGTGATTGTGTATTTAATTAAATCATTTTTAATAAGACTAATTTAGAAGACTTAGGATAAGAAGAATAGACTATAGTGAATGTATTAAATAAATTAAAAATAATTTACTTAATAAATAGAAGAAATAAACATTAATTAAATAATAAAAATTTAATTAATTCGTCAAGTCAATATTAATTAAATAATAAATATTTAATTAATTAGTTAATCAACGAAGCCATTTTTAAGTGTATATGTTTTACCCCTCTTTGAAATAATGTGCTGGTCATATTGTTTCAAAGAAAAATTTAGCTTTTTGCCCCTGCCCCAGACAATGTCGTGAAATAGATGTCATATGCCCCCTCGAGAGATTGATTGAGAAACTTGATGATTTTTCCTTTTTCTTTGTTTTATGATTATTATGTTTTTTATTTTTTTCAGAATGTTCAATCAATCTCACGAAAAGAATCAGAAGAAATTGGGAAAGAAATGGGGTGAAATAGAATGATATCAGTAGGTAGGGTCCACACAACAAGCAAAACGGGTCCATAGGCTATATATAGGGTCAAAGGGTCCACAATAAGCTCATTATGCACACTTTTTATTTGGATATTGGAGCTTGGAAAGATAGAAGAGGAGAGCTCAGAAGATGTCGTTCCCACTTGCAGACCACTGTTTCGAGAGGGTCAGACGCTTCCAAAGGCCACCAGATTCTAGAAAGTCGGTAGGTGATCTATCCAGCCTTGTCAATTTGATTCAATTTAGCTTGTTAGATAGGATTTGTAGCATGTTAAGGATAGATTGAATCATAGGTTAGGTTAGAATTTTTTATATTCTTGGCCCGTAAAATAGATGTGTAGTTGCGGCGCATCAATGCAGAGCAACATAGGATGTTTGCGAAAATGTTACGCATCCATTTGGGGATCCAGCACATACATCAGGTGAGATATCTGATGCTGCACATGCATTTAAAAAATTGGTGGATTGGTTCAAACTACGTGAACATTAGGGGGTCCTACACAAGCATGTCTCTATGTTGCGCATATGTTAAAACTGCATAAGCATTTGTCTATGGTGCGCATTGATGGAAAGATTAAATTTGGATAAGTAAAATTAGGTTAAACTTGATAGCGATAAGCCAATAGGATTTGGCATTGGATGTTGATCGATTTGATGTCAAGATAGGCAACATTGTTGCATGGTCGCTAATAAATCAATCTTGATTGGTAGATAATTGATAGAAATCATATGTTGATACATGTGATAAACATGTTTTTGATTGATAGATAGATCAACTAGATTGAAATCTGATAGTTTTATTTGTTGGTTGTTGATAATAGGAGGATATTACAGATGTCCTGATGTCACGAGAGAGATATCCCACCACACAAAGTCTGAGATCAGCTATATCAGAGATCGATAGGGTATTGATCGGAGCCACCAGCTTATATCATATCATCCACATGCTTGAGATTAGGGTGAATCTAGCTATGCTGACGGCGTTGGCAGAGAGATGGCACTCAGAGATGAGTACATTTCATTTTTTGATAGGTGAGATGACCGCGACTTTGGAGGATGTGTATCGCATCCTTCGAATACCCATCACCGAAGAGCTAGTGCACTATGACCGACACGATGGGTTGACAAAGTGCAGAGGAGTATTCAGCGATGAGGATATAGATGAGGCCGAGATCAGTTGGGAGGACATGGTAGAATTGTATGAGCCTCTGCCAGTTGTATTAGCTAGATCGATTAGAGGATACGTCTATCTTGATCAGAGATCACACAGTTTCAAAGTTGGATGGGGTCAGACGCTACAAAGGATGATGGATGAGGGGACCCGTTTGCTTGGGGAGTTTGTTTATTTGCCCATTTATATCATGATGTTCATCAGGTGGTGTACCATGGGGGTGTATCTTTATTAGCTGGGGTTACACTGCTCCATGTATGGGCATTGGAGCATATTTCCATCACACGCCCCACAACTCTCAGATTTTGGGGTGCTAGACAGCCCTACATATTTATTTATGCATCGATCTAGTCTCAGCGTAAGCTGGGACATTTAGAGTTTTGGAGGTACATTTTGATACTATTGATGCAGTGATATGGAGACCCTACCTAGATTGTGAGCCTTGGGAGGATGAGCGTCAGCTTGGATATTGTTTTGAGTTGTGGTGGTTGATAGGGAGGACTCCCTATATCATAGAGAGACAGATGGTGAGCCAGGTATTTTGACAGTTCAGTCAGATTCAGGGGATGTCGTATGGCATGATAGAGTTTGCATGGATACAATAGGAGAGGTGAGACTGGGGACCTATGGTGTCATTTGAGATTGCTAGGCAGGAGTTTTTGGACATGCTATTCTAGGCATGGTCGATGAGAGAGGGGGTCGTAGACCCAGGTATGACAGCTGAGTATGAGAGGTATTTGGGGGATTTCCCAGTCCCTAGATTGATAGACCTCGTGGAGAGGCCACCACAGAGAGACCTGGAGGATGGAGGCCAAGGTTGGGGATGAGGTCGAGGGGTAGGTAGAGGTGATGATGATGATGAGGGAGATGATGGTGGCGATGCTCTCAACAGAGGGATTGCTAGAGGAGGTCCCAGGATGAGAGGTGGAGGTGTACAACCATGGGGTTT
>MU227131.1:452228-486868 GCA_018584345.1 Thuja plicata
CAACCCATTCACCCTTGCTAATCTAATCCTAATCCTAATTCTACCCTAACCCACCTCCTAATGTTGTCACATTCCATTAAGGAATGATTAGCAACTCAACTCACTTGAGAAAGTCCACTTTCTCAAGTCCACCTTCTCAAGCCACCCACTTACACTCTCCCCATGCTTCTTTAAAGCTTTCATTAATGCCTCATTAATGAAGATGACTTAAGCCTATGTCTCCTCCATGCCTCATTAATGCCCAAGGCATTAATGGCTCTTACACCTACATTAATGAGTCCCTTAACTCATAAATGAGCCTTGTCTCCCCTCTCTCTCTCTTTCTCTCATTCTTCTATAAATAGAAGCCATTTTTTAGAGCAAATAAGCCTTCACCTCATATTGAAAATGCAATTTTATGCTATTAGATTAATCTTAGATACATATTTCACTTCTTATTTCATGCTTTTACATTGTTCTTATTTCCATTCTTAGAGCTAGAATGCATGTTTTCTCATCTTTTAGCTTGTTTTTAAACTAAAATCTTTCATGCTAGGTTGTATATGTCACTGATTGTAGCATAATCTGAGGGCTATTATGTTACTAATCACACTCTTCTTAGTTAGAAGGAAATAGGTCAATATTAGTGGGTTTTGTATGCTTATCTAACCTTTTTACACTAATGCAATGACTTATTGATGTGTTGTGTCTCTTTTATCAGGTACCCAGATACACACACACATTTCTGGCACCCACCGTTGGGCTTGATTTTCAACTTGGCCTCATTTTCTAACACTTTTTTGCCAATTTGCATGCTCAGGATTCAGTCAAGATCATTTTTAGTCATTCAGGTTCACATCTCGGATACGCGATCGCACCATAGAAAACTAGGATCGCATCCGGGATTTCCCAGATCATTTTTTGTTTAGGCTCGCATCTGGTCAGCAAGGGATCGCATTTGGTAAAGAATCTCGCATATAGGATGCTAGATTGCATTTAGTAATATTTTAGGCTCGCATCTGGTTAAAAATCTTGTGCATTTCATTTGCCTAATCCTAACATTTTCAACAAGTTGTGTTTTTGATGTTTTGCAGCTTAACAAGTGTTTGTAGGTTGTTTTTGGAGGTTTTTATGGAAGTTAAACTAAACAAATACTAACTCAGTTTTGCAGGTTGCCAAACCCCCATCTTGACTTCTATTTACTTGCTTTCCAAAACTTAAGACCATTTCTCCACTTGCTAAAATAACCAGATAATATGCTCTTTTCCTTTTGAGTAAAATCAAAAGTTCAGACGTTGTCTTATCATTTGTGATGAAATTGGGGGTAAATGAACAAGAAAATTCATCGTCTAAATTTGGAAACAATAAATGAACAACAGAAAGCACTAAATATGGCGGTTCAAAGAACAAGTTCAATCGTATAATTTTCTTTTGGAATTAGAAATTGAACAAAACAAATCATGAAATATCATGGTTAATTGAACAAGGCAAACTTTCCCTTCAAGCATCCTATTTTCTTTAAAATAGGAACAACTAAATCAAGCTCAACATAGCTTGAAGGAATGAACTTTTCTTTAAGTGTTTTGGGAGAAAACGGCTTAGATTAGGAGAGTATGCTCTTCTTCTTCGAAAGAATCAGAAATCCAGACATCCAAAGCTCGCCAATCCTGGTTACCATATATTTAAATAGTAGAGGGCCTGCCAGTTGAGGAAAAAAATCTCCTGAGAACGACCCAAGTGTGGATAGGTCTTACACCGATCCTTCCAACTCACTATAAATAGTTGCTTCCTCATAGGCTAAAGCCTCAGAAGATGGAACTAGTTTTGTTCTTGGAATTACGACATCATTCCTTGAACATATCTGGGTATATGTAGAGCGGAGCCGATTAAATCTTGCTTGTGAGACTACATATATTCAGGTACTCATAGGGCTATATGCCTAAATTTTTCCTTGTGCAATTCTATCAGGGACAATTTCAAATGGATTGCCCAATAATCTACAACAACTTCAACTGAAAAAATTCCTAATTCATCCCCAAAAGGGTGATAGTCTTTGTGCAAGGAAAAAAGTAATTGTCCCAAGACACTCGCCATATTGTGCCCTCACTTGCATTTGGAGTCAGCTAATACAACATCATGACTAGAGCCATTGCGTGCTTGGTGATGGCTGTATTATAATTAGCATTTGAGTGTGTACCTGAGTCAATGAGAAAATATTTTCATCCTCCACCTAGAAAATAGGAAAAGATGAGTGTTTGTTTCACCCCCTTAACAATGCAAAACTGTTTGACATGTTCAAAAGATCATTAAAATGATAAGCTCCTCAAAATAATCAACAAATTTCAAACCCTGGAGTACAAGTGTTTTCCACACCTTACGACACCTCCTAACGAAATTTGGAAACAAGCAATTTCACGCACTTTGAAAATAAACTTTTCAAAACTGACCCAAATTGACAAAGACATCATAAGATCGCATCCTATATTTCCTGAGTCGCATTCAGTGTTTAGGATCACATTTGGTTAGCAAGAGGTTGCATCCAGATTCTAGGATCACATCTGGTTCCATCAGAGGCTCGCATCTAGGGGCTCACATTCAGGATAGTGGGCATTTGTAGGAGTTTTTCTTAGGAAGTCTCAGTTGATTAGGATACCTTTTTTTCTCTTTAGCTGGTTCCTGTTGTCTCTTCTGGTCTCCCTGTTGTATTTTTTCAAAACACTTTTGAAATGTCCATCTTGCATGCTAAGTCAGTCTTTCACGATTAGTTCAATACATGTGGTCTACCCATTTTCTACCAAAAACTTGGTTCCCAACTCATTATCAGGTCATTCTAACCCTCTGATGCTGGAATCATTTACATCCACCAACAACAAACAGTTACTTTTACCTAGACATGCCCACTTGAATGATCTGAAATCCTTACTTACACTATTGGGAAACGTTAACAAAGTTGAAAAACAAACTTCATGGTTAACACAAGACACAACCAGTACACAACTAAAGGATCAAAAGTACCTCTTAAAACACCAAACTTTCAAAGAGAAACTTCTCGCAGTTCCCTTCTTGATCTAGATTCACCTCAAATGGATAGCAAAACTAATGAATGGAGTAAGGCTTTTGAGGGTTATAATGATGGAAAACACACACAATCTGAAGGCATGAAAGAGGAAGAAAGACCAAAGTTTGAACATAATCCATTTGGATCAGATGGTGAAGAGGAGATCCATGAAGATGAATATGAAAAACTCAAAAAAAGTAAATGGATCCACAAGCTATTGGAGCGGATAATTAGTGACGATAAAGAAAAATACTTCCTCCATCTAGCATCCACAGGTGTTAGGTTACCCAGGGATTATAATGTAGAAAATCTCAAAGAAAAGGAGGTACCAAACCCGATATCTATTCTCACCAAACAACTTAATTTAATGCAAACGGAGCTCACAAATCTCAAACAGGAGAAAGAGAAACCTAAAACAAAATACTCTTTGGACACCATTTGTCCATTTCCTTTCGAAAAGAGTATCACTATGGTCCCGTTTCCTCCCAATGTGGGAAGGCCAAAATATGACAAGTATAGAAGAGAAACTGACCCCGATGACCATGTAAGGGAATTCTATGCTCTTAGCATCGAGTACATGCACGAACCCACATACCTCATGCGGTTGTTTCCAGGAAGTCTAGGAGGTAATGCCATGGAATGGTTCTCAAAACTAAACCCTAAGGTCAAGACATTCGAGGAGTTAATCCAAAGGTTCATTCAACATTACTCCTACAACATCCAAAATGACGTAACTATGATGGACCTATGTAACACCAAACAATGAACCGGATAGCCATTCACACACTTCCTACAAAGATGGAGGAAGATTTTTGCACGATATTCATGGGTCATTCTCAAAATGGAGAAGATGGAAATCTTCGTTAATAATCTAGTACCAGAAATCAGCTATGCTCTACAAATGAAAGACTCTCCTAGCTTCGAAAGAATGATTAAAAATGCCCTTCGTATTCAGGAAGCCATGGTCAAAAGTGGAGAGATCACCCTTCAAGATGAAAGCAAAAGCAACAACTCCAACTCCAAGCCTAAATGGTGGAAACAAAACAAGAATGTTGTTAATGATGGAGTGGTTGATGCCTCTAACATTAATCCTAAACCCGAGGCATTCAATCTAACCAATGGCATGCAAGGAAGCAAAGACGCTAAGGTAACACCTCCCATCTCCAAAGTGAACAATGATAACAAGGAATGAACATGGACTTCAAAACCCCAAAGAACATTCACTCTTTTGGGGGAGACACTTGAGACCATTTTAAAAACATTGGTGGATAACAAAGTTCTTATGATTCTCGATTCTAAACCGTGGGAACCAATGGTCAAACCCAGGTGGTGGGATGATAACTCCTATTGTGTCTTCCAAAAAAATAAGGGACACAAGACTAATAATTGTCTCAAACTTAAGCATGTTATCCAAGACCTCATCGAAGGAGGTAAGATCAAAGTAGATGGACATACTACCAATGAGGATCATACAACATTCAACAAACCCTTTCCTAATTACAATCAAGGAGAAACATCCAAAGTGAAGGGTAATGAGGTAAACTACACCTATTCCAAGAGTGACAATGTGATTAATATGCTTAACATTAAAACTAAATCCATCAATGTGATCATGATTATAGGTGCCTCATCCCACTCAAACACTATAACACAGAGCCAAGCACAGGTTACAATCAAGGACCTCTGAAACCGACATCAATGTCAACATCCAAGGTTCCTATTGTAACTATTTCTAAACCAGCAGCAAGACACATGGTCACTATCCCCGGACAAAAATATGACTTGGTATACCAATTACAATGAACCTCTGCCAATATTTCCATTTTTGAGTTGCTCAAGATAGCCACAGTGCATAGGGAAATCCTCAAACAACCTCTACACGCTACTAATGTTCTAAAAGATATCGATATAGACAAATTTCAAGCGATGGTCAATCACATCTCAGTGCCACACTACCTCTCCTTTTCTGAAGAGGATGACAAGTCATTGACCCATCCACACAATCAACCCCTCCATATCTAAGTCCTTATTCATAAATCCCGTGTTAGATGTGTATTGATAGATGGAGGTACAGGATTGAATATCTATACACTGGATCTCATCAGGAGACTAGGTCTCTCAGAAAAAACAATTGACACTAGAAACAAGATAACCATCAAAGCTTATGATGAGGAAGAAAGATCCTCCATAGGTCTTATTTCTCTACCTATCAGAGTCAGACCAATTGAGAGGAACGTCATATGTCAAGTTCTAGATTTACCACTGGCCTACAATATTCTACTAGGCTGACCATGGATTCATGAAATGCAAATTGTACCATCCACTTATCACCAGTGCATAAAATTCCTACATAATGGGGTAGAAGTGACGATTCCCACAAATGCTAACTACACTTGCAATAATATCAAAGCAGGTAGCATGATCCCACACAACAAAGAAGCTATGGATGCAGTTTCTCCTAAAACTACCAAGGACAAGGTTATGAAGAGTTTTAGCAAAACTTTGAAACTCGAAGAAACAAGTATGGGAGAGTACAAGCTGGACCTGACTCCCTTAATGAGAGAACTTCTGGTATCACCAAGATCCTATGGAAAACCTTTGTCAACATTCACACCTGCGGCATCCAAAGAGCCAAAAGTACACAAGGCAACTGGCATGATAAAGGCATCCACATCTTCTTTAAATAACACAAAAGAACAGGCCATCTTGGACTGGCTTTACAAAGGAGAACCGGTGGAATCTGAGGCCAAACATGTGAAAATATCCCCAGAACAATATGGAAAGGGATATGATTTCCTTACACAAATGGGTTACAAAGGAAAGGGACCTCTAAATGACACAGGATGAGGGATCATTGAACCTATTCCCTCGGGGTTCCGCAACACCAGAGATAAAACATGACTAGGTTTTAATACTAAAACTGATAAACCCGCTCTAATATAGGGTCCACACTCAGATAAAGGGAGAGATGAAATAGATGAACTAGAGAAATGGTCCTATGAAATATTGTTACATGTTGGCGCACAAGACCCCAACTACCAAGGAGAATGCTACGTACCTAGCTTTGAGGTACCACAAGATCTTCACACTCCTTTACTAGCACAACCTCCCATTCAAGAGGTAGGAGACACCATAGCAACAATCACTCAAGAGATACCCCGGCCATAGAATTTACATCCTAACTAGGGGCAATTGGTCACAATTTCACATGTCCTTAATCTACCCCACTTTGATCTACAAGCAGCTAATCAAGTACATTAGATAAACATTGCTGAATATTTAAAAAGATCTGATGATGATGTGATGGACTCGTGACTATGAATGGGATCGGCTATTTATTACCTTTGAAGATATTGGGATAGATACAATCCACATGTTTGCGGCTCCCACAGCTCCTAGCAAACAATCTGACACTCCTCTCAATGATACTGATCCTCCTGAAGTAGAAGAAGGGTTCATTACCCCTATCATTGATGGAGACACTAGTGAATACATAAGTCTAGAAGAATTTCATAGGCTACAAGCAAGAAGCCTCCTTTTACAGAGAGATGATGATGAGACTTCTACTAATGATTCATTAGAGTTTGATCCATATATGAATAATAACGACCTTTTTTACGATGATCTCACTCTTATTGATCTAAACATCAAAGATATTAACTTAACAGACCGTGTCATGTCAGTTAATGGTCTTGATGCTAACATGATGATGTCCTTCCTGGACTCTGACTCCCTAACATTGGTGCTTCCAGACCTAATTGGTTGGACTAAAACAGATCCTACTCCTATCCTCAACTTTTCCAATAACCACACCCTAAAAAAAGCATGTCTAAAGGATGACTTCCCTCTACCAAACATTGACATGATCATAGATCTTATAGTAGGCTTTCAGATGTATTCATTAATGGATGGATTCTAGGGCTATAATCAAATCAAGATGGCCCCTAAGGATCAAGAGAAAACTGCATTCACATGCGCATGGGGAACCTTTTGCTGGAATGTCATGCCTTTTGGGTTAAAGAATGCCGGTGCAATATATCAAAGAGCCATGACAACAATATTTCATGACATGATGCACAAGAACCTGGAGGACTATGTCGATGACACATTGGCTAAATATAAGGAGAGAGGTACTCACATTGCTGACCTAAGAAAGATATTGGATCGAATGGAACAGTTTGAACTTAGGCTCAACCTAAAGAAATGTGCCTTCAGGGTCCAATCAGAGAAGCTCCTAGGATTCATAGTATCCACGAAGGGAATCGAGGTAGATCCTGCAAAGGTAAAGGCTATTCTAGAGATGGCTCCTTCACGTAACATCAGTCAAATAAGGAGACTACAAGGGAGACTTCAGTCCATCAGGAGATTCATGTCCCAACTTGTAGATAGGGTGTAACCCTTCACAAAGCTACTACATAAAGGGGTTAACTTTAAATGGGATGAACACTGTGAAGCAAACTTCAGAAAATATAAGGGGTGCCTAGCTACTCCACCTATTCTTATGGTGCCTATTCATGGAAAACCCTTATTGCTATACATTTCAGCTACAACTACATCCCTAGGAGTGTTAATGGTACAAGAAGATGAAACCAAGAAAGAATGAGCTATCTACTACATTAGTAGAACATTAGTCACTTATGAGCTCAATTATAGCATTATTGAAAAAGCATGCTTAGCAGTTGTCTTCACATTACAAAAATTGAGACACTACATGCTCTCTCATATAGTGAAGCTCATTGCTAAGATTGATCCTCTAAAGTATCTTTTGAGTAGAACAACATTAATAGGACGCTTGGCAAGATGGGTCCTAATTCTAAGTGAATTTGACATTAAATATGTAGAATGGAGAGCTATCAAAGGATAGGTACTTGTAGATCAATTGGCTGATTCACCACTCCAGGATGATGAACCTCTACTAATTGAATTCCCTGATGAAACAATCATGCATCTCATTGAACATCCCTGGAAAATGTACTTTGACGGTTCATTCACTCGACAAGGATTTGGAGCAGGGGTCTTCTTCATAACTCCACAAGGATACGAGATTCCCAAATCATACAAATTGATGTTTCCATGCACCAACAATATCTCAGAGTATGAAGCATTGGTCAACAGCCTCAAGTTAGCTATGGAATGGAAGATCATTGAGTTACATGTGTATGGTGGCTCCCAACTAATTATCAATCAAATCAATAGGGAGTATCAAAGAAAAGATGAAAATTTGATGCCCTACAAGCAACTAGTTGATGATCTAAAGAAATAATTTATCTTCGTCACCTTCCAACAGATACAAAGATCAGAGAACAAGGCTACAGATGCTATGGCTACCTTGGCATCCATGTTACAACTAGAGAAGCATCAATTCCATTATGACTTCTTGGTGGAAGAAATATCCTATCCTGCCTTTACTAACACTGAATACCAAATAATATGTACCTTGAATACCCCAGATCAATCTCGGTATGCCAGTATCATTGCTTACCTTTATGACCAAACCATTCCTGCCAATCTATCTAGAAATGAGAAAAGATCCCTGATTAGGACAGCATCACATTACGTCCTCATAACTAACAATCTATATCGATGCAGTCTTGATGGTACACTTCTTCGGTGTTTAGAACTCGAAGAGTCTGATCTAGCATTAAAATATGTCCACGAAGGTGTATGTGGATCACACTCGAATGACTTTTCATTAGTTAAGAAATTACTTAGAGTAGGCTATTATTGGCCTACCATGGAGAAAGATGCTATTCAATTTTCAAAATCATGTCTTAAATGCCAGACACATGGAAATCTTATTCATGCTCATGCCAGAGAACTTATACCTTTCATAACACATTGGTCATTTTAGCAATGGTCCTTTGACTTGGTTGGACAAATATATCCCAACTCCTCAAATGGACACAAGTTTATCATTACGGCCACTGAGTATTTCACGAAGTGGGTCGAAGTCGTGCCGCTAATCAAAGCCTCTGGCAAACATGTGGCTATGTTCATTCTAAACTACATTATTTGTAGATATGGGATACCCTCTTCAATTGTAATAGACAATGGGGGCCAATTTAGAAATCAAGACATTGATGACCTTTGTGAACAGTTTCATATTACTCAACATTGCTCCTCAATCTATTACCCTCAAGGTAACGGACAGGCTGAGGCATCAAACCAAAAATTCTCAAGATTCTACACAGAACTGTAAGCAAGTCTGGCAGAGACTGGCATCTACAACTAAATTTGACACCATGGGCCTACAAAACAAGCATCAAAACACCAACTGGATCCACACCATTTTCTTTAGTCTATGATGATGAAGCGGTACTACCCATTGAGGTTGAAATCCCATCTTTGCGTATATCTTTACAGGGACTAGTTACTGATGAGCAGTACCGAATAGATAGGGTGAATTCGCTGGACCTACTAGATGAGCGCAGGCAACAAGTGTTTGATCACCTCAAAGTGTACCAAGCACGTATGTCCAAAGGTTACAACAAAAAGGTAAAGCCACACAATTTTGAAGTAGGAGATCTCATCCTCAAGAAGAATCCTAACAACCAACCTAACAGGGAGCAGAAAGGAAAGTTTGAACCTAGTTGGTTGGGACCTTATGTTACCACTGCTACTTTTGGGACTAGAGCTTATTAGTTAGCTACACCTGAAGGAGAGGTTCTTCTAGATCCTATCAACACTCTACATTTGAAGCGGTTCTACGCTTAATGTTCGGCTAGCAGAGCCTGTACAACAAATAGTTCTCGCAAATTACCAAAAACATTTAGAAAATTGATCCTAAAGAAATCCAAAAATAGTGGAAAAAGGTCTTTCAAAAAGGGTATCCTTGGTGAAAACCTAGTAAACAGGTGCCTTGATACTACAAAAACATTCAAAAAAGAAAAAAAAGCAAAAAAAAATTGAAAAAGAGAAAAGTGCCTTGATGAGCACCTGGTAAAACATGCATCTTGTTAGCAAAAAGAAAGAAAAAGATCTTTCCAAGTGGTGAAAACCTAGCAATCAGGCGTCACTTGTGTTCTACGCTCCATCTATCAATGCACTACTGATACTAGGCCTTCATAATTTTTCCTGTGCTCATACGCTGACTTCCTTTTCCTAAATGACTATCTTGTCCTCGCTTGGGATTTGTCTATCTTTACATCTTAGGAATAAGTCATTCTGCACTATGGGCATCTTTGCTAGTATGGTAGGTTATGCTTGCTACGTTACTCTAGGATGGTTTGCCTCACGGACATAATGTTTCTTGATACATGCCAAACAATGTCACTTTTCAAAACAAGGGTGTCTTTTCACAACATGGGACATGACATTTACATTCACAACATTCCTACAAGGCTATACTGGATCAAAAATAGGAATGCATTATCCTATCAATGCACAGACATGGAACACCATATTGCTTGATTTTCTGATTAATGAATCTTTACTGTGTTTGACATATGAATGAACAAGTACTACTTAAACACATAGTTTGAAAATGGCTTGATTATGATTCTTTTATGTCCTAATGATGTTTTCAACTAGGGGCATCTAGGTAATTATAAATTTAATTTTCTTGATTCACAATTAATGATTTATTATGTCTTCTTAGTTTCTCAATAACATCTGTGCAAAGAAAAAGAGTCACAAGGATTGGGGACATAATATTTTCTTGATTTTCTATGTATGGTGATTGTTCCAAATGATCCTATAAATTTCACCTAACTTGGATGTTTATGGTAAGAGCTACCACTATGCGTAGATAGCCGCATATATCTCGATCTTCGTTATGTGTAAACTACGGTGAGGTTGAAACAATTTCCTTGTCTATTTTCTGATCCAAATTCTTACTAAGGTATATGAATCATAATGTACCCAAAGATATGAATTTTCAAGGTCGTTGTGGGTCCAATATCTTGCCTTAATCAGAATCTAATATATTAAAAGGAAGGTGACTATTTTTTTTATCCTGGCTTCTATGCTTTGATGCTTAAGTCTTTTTTTGACATTCCAATAAAACATAGTATTCATATTATCATAATATCAGTGGGTATTAGTGATGATTATACTATCAGGTGGTATCCGTTCTGACAAAGTGCCTAATGATGATAAAAATGTTGCAGTATTCGCTAAATCAGTGACAAGTCCTAAGAGTCTACATATAGCTACATTTAAAGATTGCATGATGCATTTATAAAGACATAACAACATAAGGAATTTGGTGCTCAAAAATGATTTCTATCTTCTTCTAAACATCAAGTTAATTACATCATCCATATTACTAATATAAAATATTGTTGCACATCCATAGCATACATTTTGCATTCATTGAAAAATAGAAATAGGAAAATACAAAAACAATAAAGCATCCATGTATTGCATTTTTACTTTTTCATCCTAAGTGCATCCATACATCTATTTTGCATAAATCAAAAAATCAAAAGAGACATACATTTGCATTTTCACATGAGTATCATTTAAAACATATTTATATCAGTAATGACTCATCACATCCAATTATAAAATGATGTTATCATCTACAAACTAACTCATCAAGAGACCAAGATATCATCACATGTGCAAAGGATACATTTACCACATCTATGAAAGAAAAATGAACTTATGAAACATGTTAGAATCAAGAAGCTGCATCAGATATATATATATCATCATAGCATGGTACAGCTCAAATATAAAGAGTATCAGTGAATCAGTGAGCATAAAGAGTATCAATGTATCAGTGCGCCAACATAAATTCGAAACTCCTCCTAGACAACTACAAATTTATTTTTGTTCTCTTTATGATCAATCGGGAACCAAATCGAAGGTGCCTAAGATGTTTTCAGCAGCACAGTGTCATTTTTGTGACAGTTTCAAAATTTATGAATTTACTCCAACCATTGGTCAATACTGCACATTTTATCATACATCTTGGTCTAACATCATTTTATCAGCGTTATCACTCCCATTTTCACGTAATATACTTGGCAATCGTGCGTTTATTTTTAAACACACCTTCTTCTACTCCATTCTTTCTTGTCCTAACTGCTTCCTGCAAGTGATACATTTTTTCAATTGAGGGATTTCATTCTTTTCCTTCGATTTCATTCCCGAGGGGGCATGATCACACTATCATCAATTATTTTTTTCTCAAAACAGCACCAAAATGACTTCGTTATCAAACAAACTAGGGGCATAACAGTTTTCTTGGCTAAAGTCAGAACTGTTGGATTGAAAGCTTTGGTTCTCATGAGCTGGATATCTTATGTTTCCTCATTTTTAAAGATTTTTATTAAGCTACTAGCAGCTTCGTACTGGATTTTTGGACAACAACCAAGTTCAGAATCAGTATTATCAATCTTTGGATGACAACCAAGTTCAGAATTGGTATTTTTAAAATATTTTATTGATCTTTGGATGAAAACCAAGTTCAAAATCAATTCCATCAGTTTGGTTTGATCAAGTGCGAGACGTATCTCATCAACATTTCACTCGACAACCAAGAATGGGATTCTCAATCTTTCCGAAGTTAAAATCAAAAACTTTCTTTGAATCAATACACTGCTCGCACATCAATTCAAAGAGGGGCAAATGTAACCACCTGAATTTGGTCTGTTCCAACTATAGACCCTATTTTCCCTAAGTGTGATCATACCCTTGATTATGTCCAAATGATCCTATTACTACTTGGCATAATTCTTTGAATCAATTTAATGTCCTAGGTGGTTTTTATCACGAAATTATATTAACTGTTATATCCATAGAATTCAAACCAATTCAAACCAATTCAAACAAATCAAATTCAAACATGGCTATAGCATTTAATTATAAAGGAATTAAATAAATCCCTAAATCAATTACCCACTTGCAAAATAACCCATTCCCCTAGCCTATTTAATTTAATTAAAATGGATATAGTCCCCTAATTATTAAAAAGCAATTAAATTGTCTAAATAATTAATTCCTATATTTTTGAATGAATTAAATAAGTTTAATTTATTTAATTAATATTCTCCTAAACCCCAACCTAACCTATCTCAACCACTTCTACCCTAGGTTCTAACCCTTCTCAACCCATTCACCCTTGCTAATCTAATCCTAATCCTAATTCTACCCTAACCCACCTTCTAATGTTGTCACATTCCATTAAAGAATGATTAGCAACTCAACCCACTTGAGAAAGTCCACTTTCTCAAGTCCGCCTTCTCAAGCCACCCTCTTACACTCTCCACATGCTTCTTTAAAGCTTTCATTAATGCCTCATTAATGAAGATGCCTTAAGCCTATGTCTCCTCCATGTCTCATTAATGCCCAAGGCATTAATGGCTCTTACACCTCCATTAATGAGTTCCTTAACTCATAAATGAGCCTTGTCTCCCCTCTCTCTCTCTCTCATTCTTCAATAAATAGAAGCCATTTTTGAGAGAAAATAAGCCTTCACCTCGTATTGAAAATGCAATGTTATGCTGTTAGATTAATCTTAGATACATATTTCACTTCTTATTTCATGCTTTTACATTGTTCTTATTTCCGTTCTTAGAGCTAGAATGCATGTTTTCTCATCTTTTAGCTTGTTTTTAAACTAAAATCCTATATGCTAGGTCATATATGTCACTGATTGTAGCATAATCTGAGTGCTATTATGTTACTAATCACACTCTTCTTAGTTAGAAGAAAATAGGTCGATATTAGTGGGTTTTGTATGCTTATCTAACCTTTTTACACTAATGCAATGACTTATTGATGTGTTGTGTCTCTTTTATCAGGTACCCAAATACACACACACAAGGGGAGGGAGAGACCTTACTAGATGAGTTGGAGTCTACAGAGTCATTGGGTTCGCATGCAAAGAGATTGAGGTTGATGATGAGGGCTGGTAGGGAGACCACCTACTGGAGAGAGGCGTACAGACAGGCGGTTCCATGGGATCACTGGATAGGGAGCTTCAGAGAGATCTCATATGGAGTTAGGACTGTAGGTCATCAGAGACATGGGCCATAGGGCAGTGGAGGCACATCATCACACCCACCCAGACCACCACTAGGTTCTGGGGGCTCATTAGGAGTAGGGCCTTCTATTGCAGCATGTAGACATCAACATACAGAGTCCGGGGGCAGTGGTTCTTAGCTTTTTGATATATACCTTGTATTATATGGCTTCATTGTATCATTTATTGCAAACTTGATGGACACATGGTTTTTATATGAGATATCCTTGGACATTTTGGATATGCTATTTTTGTTTTATGGACTCTTGATGATGGACTTTCTATATGACATGATTCTATGATACTTACTTCTATGATGCATTGCTTATGATGATTTATATATATGTGGATACTGACATGTGCAGGATGTGATGAATGATTTTGAGTATGCACTTTCCTTTATGACTAGTACTGATCATGTTTTATTTCTATGTGGATGCAAAATGATTATGATTAATGTTATATGAATGCATTGCGACTAAATAAATGAATAGTGAATAATGATAATGAACTTAATGGAAGACAAAATGATAATAATGATAATGAACAATATGTTATAATGATATAAAATGAAATGTATAATAATCGTAGAATGCAATGACCTATATTTTGATGAAATGACAACTTATGATAAATACAATGAATTTAGGACATGCATGCAAGTATGAATGGTTATAAGAAAATGAACAACCCTAAAAACTAAAGACGTACCTAATGAACTATGATAAATGTTATTGTTTTGTTATCCAGAATGTCCTCAATTTTAAACAACCATGTGTACGACACAAGAAGAATAGACAAAGGGAACAAGGTGACCTAAAAAAGATATCCTACAAAATCTTATAAAAGGAGCACTTCTATGATTTATATTAAATGATATGCAAAAATGATTATCTCCACAACTTTAGAAACTTCTTAAAACTTCATAAATTTTGGAATTTGATTTTCATCATTGATCTCATTATGTTGCAAGAAAATACAAGCATCATGGTATAATTAAACCAAGATGACCTAAGCACTTCTTGCATGGGGCTATGTGCAGGATCATGGTATGCCAAACAGTGGCGATGTGAAAAAGAGGTCCTAATTGGTAGACTGATTGAAAAATATCTATAACTTTCAAATGGTATAACATATTTTAAAGCTGAAACATGTGTCACATTCTATACTTCCCCTACTATAAGAAAAAAAGAAAAAAATTCAATTCAATTAAGTTTAGACTAAGTTAAGGTGGTCAGACATGGGAGTTTTTATATTCTGGAAAACTTGTAGTATAAAAATCATAATTAATTATTTACTTGGAAAAAAATTACAAAAAAATATGTGTCACATCCATACATGAGTCTACTACTTATAGCTAGAATCTAGTAAAAATATATTATCATATGATTTTGTTTAAGGTGGTCAGACATACACCCACTTCTTATCTTTTTAGTCCTGATTGATAGACTACTTAAAAAATAACTATAACTTTTAAACAATATAAAAATTTTGAAATCCTAAACATGAGTCACAATCTATGCTTTTCCTACTACAATAAAAAAATAAAATAAAAAATTAATTTGATGAAGTTTAGACTAAGTTAAGGTGGTCCCACATGAAATTTTTAATATTCTGGAAAAGTTGTAGTAGAAAAATCATAATTAATTATTTACCTAGAAAAAAATTACAAAAAAATATGCATCACATTCCAACATGAGTCTACTACTTATATCTATATTTTTGTAAAAATATATTATCATTTTATTATGTTTAAGGTGGTCAGACATACACCTACTTCTTATCTTTTTCCTAAAATTTTCATACTACTCCATATAAATTTGAAATTTCACCACATAGATTATTTTTTTTAAAAACAATGGCCTGTACAAAAGAAACTACAATCAATTTTCTACAAATTCTCTTTTTACACATTTTTTATATAACATTGATAACTTGTTCAAATGTTTATGTCAACTTTCCTAAACCCGATTTTCTGAATTTTCATTGTCACTTAAGGGCCTGGTTTGGCATACCATCATCCTGCACATACACATAGAGTTTAATATAGAAAACTTGACAAGCATCTACGTATAATTGAACCAAGATGACCTAAGTTTCATTTGCATAGCAGACAAGGAATATCCCCCCTCCATTGGGGAACAAATATTTGGAGTCGAGGTATGTGTGGCGCATCACTATCAATAGCATTTGTATAACAACATGATTTATAATGTTGGTCATGCTTATGGAATGGATGAAGGCTCTTATGCACGGACACCCTAATTATTTGTACCTTTGACTTCATTGGAAAATATCCCACAAACAACAATCAAAGACAATATCCTGTTACATCCCGACTATCCTAATCAATGACATATTTGGAGTTGTTAAACTCATGTCAAAGATATGCTGGAATAGCATAGGAAACATGATGACAAATGAAATCTAGATATGAATGCATAATCTTATAACAAATCATCCTAACATGCCTGTCATGAATATACATTTCTTTACCAAAAGATATTGTTGGGTTTGTTGATCAGTTTGGTTGATAATGATGTTGTTGCAAATGTACAGATAAACAGTCATATTTTGAAAGATGTGCCACAAATTGTGAATCATGGTTAGAATAGCATTGTGTAAGAACCGTTGATTATGTTTTCTTGTCTGGTGAAAAATGCTTCGTTCTGTCCTCTAAAAGTCATGATTATCATAGATCCAGTTCCCAAACTAGGTCGAGGACATTGCCCCAAGCTAGGTGATGGATTGACTTATTATGGGTGAAGAAAGACACATTGGACTAGGGTGAACACTAGGACAGTAGACCAACCTATGATGGGGTTTTATGGGGGATTTATACAATGGATAGGAATCATAGATTGGCCATTTTATTATGATATGTACAAGGTGAATGGTGACTTGAATAGCCACTTTATTATGGGTATATATAGATGGGACGATATGCTAGAAGAATCCTAATAGAGGGAGGTGCTAACTTTTCACAAATGGTGCCTGTTTCCAAGTTTTCACCACATACTTTTATTGCAATTTTCTTCTGATTTTTTTTTTGATATTTTTTTAATTTGTTTTTGACTTTTTTTTTTTTAACATATGCCTTACACTGGGATCTCATGCATAAAAATTCTTTATGTGCATGTTGTTAAGAGGCTCATCCAATGGATCTCCCTCAGATGTTGACAACTGATAGGCACCAAAACCATATGTTGTTGTAATCACAAAAGGACCTAACCAATCAGGCTCAAAATTGCCCTTCTTCTCATGATGCTGCTAGTTTTTGGGATTCTCTCGAAGGACGAGATCACCCACCTGAAAGTCTTTAGGTTTCACTTTACTGTTATACTGACAAGACATCCTTTGCTGATAGAATTTCAAATGATCAAAGGCTCTTTGACGATGTTCATCCAACAATTCTAATTCAGCTAGCCATGCAACTCTATACTCTTCATCTGGGATCAAATTTTTCAAGGACACTCAAAGAGAAGGTAACTCAACCTCAAGGGGTAGGATACCTTCAGATCCATAAACAAGGGAGTATGGCGTGGCACCAATGGGATTACAGATGGAAGTATGATAGGCCCATAGGGCAGGGTTCAATTGGACATGCCAATCATGGCTAGCATCATTGACAGTCTTTTAAGGATTTTGACAATGGTTTTATTAGATGTCTTAGCTTGGCCATTACCCTAAGGGTAATAAATGGTAGAATAATGGTGGGTGATATGGAACTTGGCACATATTTCATCTATATCTTGATTTTGGAACTACTTCCCATGATCTGTAATGAGGTGCATAGGGATGCCATATCAACAAATGATATAGTTAGGGATAAACATGGAAACTTGTTTGCCTATGGCAGTCATCAAGGGAACAACTTCAATCCACTTGGTAAAGTACTCAGTGGTAGTTATAATGAACTTATGGCTGTTAGAAAATGGAGGGTGAATTGTGCCCATGAGGTCGAGTCCCCATTAACTGAATGGCAATGCAGTTGTAACAGGATGAAGTTGCTATGCCGATGCATGATGAGGCTATAAAATGTCATATTTATATTCCTTGTCTATAACACTTTAACCTATTTTTACAATATCTTTCCAAGTCATTTCCATACATTACCTTGATTTATGAAGCATTAACTATGATTAATGATTTATTGATTAACATTTGTATGTCTAGCTAGTTAATGCTAAATTGTGATCAAATATTATGATAAATGGTTATTATTAAATAATAAGTATTTTGAGATGAATAAAATGTTGTTTTTTAGATATTTGAGTCATTCATGCAGCTTGAAAGAAGGAGAAGCAAGTTGACACTTGTCAACATTCAGCAGTTGCTAGAAATGCAGAAAAATTCAACACCCAGTTTCAAAATAATGAGTATATCTCCCACATTTCTTAATAAAATATAGATTTTCCTAATAATTAAGAAAGATAATAATTAGAAACAAAAACCCTTTTTATGGTTCGAGTTAAATCTCAATATTTAATGATAAACACGAGTTTGAAGTTGACTGCAGAAAAAGTGGCAACAGAAAAGACAGTAGAAAAAGTCAAAAACTAGTTTCATTAAAACGGACATATCTCACTCAATTATTAATGAAATATGGATTTTCTTAATGATTTGGAAATAGGAAAAGGAGGACCAACAACCCTTTTAACTATTTTAGTTAATTCATAATATTTAATAGGTAACACACATCTAAAGTTGACTAAGTAAAAGATGGTGAGTTTGAAGGCAACAGTTAAGGAATGATTTCTAGTTTGATTTGAACACTTACACCTCTTGTTTATCTCATGGATATAAATTTTTTGAAGTCATAAAATGGTGGAGAAACTTATTGGAACAATAATTTATGAGTCTTAAATAATTATGACATGTATTTATGCACATTTTTAGCCATATGTGTATATTCATGTTGTAAGAGTTTGAAGTGGATTAGAACACTCTTAACTCCTTTAAATTTGCTTATTAGTTTGTTGGAGAATAAGTTATCTCCTTGATGTTGTGGGAGAAATGACATTTGTCACAAATTTTTGAGTTTCTAATAAATCCAACTCTCAATCCTCATGTATATATATGAGCTCTTGCTTGAGTTGAGGGGATGATTAGATGATTAGGGAGTATCTAGTTTGTGCTAAGTCTTGTTAGTAGTGTCTTTGTTTAATCAACAAGTTTGATATCAGTTGATGTAATCATTTTGATATGTAATAAGATTATGATTTTATAAATTGAGCTTGTGAATTGAATATTGAATACTTGTAGCTAAGATTGTAGCCACTCAAGAAAAGACCACTTAAGATACTATGACTCTATAATTGCTTAGAATAGTTTAGATTATAGTTCAGATGCTTAGTAATCATTAATGTGTTGTTTGAGATTAGTTGTGTTTCTATGATATTAATTTTTGTAGTTTTGTACCATCTGCAGCCACTATTCTAGCAGTTTACATGGTTTCCTGCAGCCATTACTATGTAGTTAGATTCATTTCCAACATTGTTATATTTTTAGTTTTGCAATGATAGAATAACTCAAAGAATCCCATAGTGCATATGCTTTGCAGATTCATTTTAAGTATACATCCTCGGGTTGATAATTTAAATGTGACTTCATGTTAAGGAGGATAGCTGCTCAGTAGGATGTCCAATCCCTGAGTCATGGTAATTGCCTAGTTTTTGATCACTTTATGAAGCCCAACATTTTTGGCACCGCTACTGGGGACGAATCAAGCTATGAGATTCTCTGAGTTTTAGTAGTTGTTTGTCAATTTTCTAGAATTGTAGTTTCCATTCAAAGCACTTAGGATTAGAAAAGTTTGCAAAAGTACTACAAGAAGCAAAATATGGATTTTAGATCCATGAAGAAAAACAACCAAGAGCCAATGTCATTTGCAGCAAGTTTGGAAATCAATGAAGACATGTTCTCTTGTATCATAGAGGAATTTTGTTTACATATTGATGAGAAGTTGTTGATTTATGAGGAGTAAAATGAAGACAACCTTGTTTTGCAAAATGAAGAAATCACCATGCACAAGGTTGCTGCTAAAGATGAATGTGATGCCAAATCAGAACTCTTACTTCAAGAAGAGAGATACAATAAAGTGAAAATCAGTCCTCTCATGCAGAAAAGTAAAGAAGATATTGAAGAAGACCAGTTTTGGGATGATTTAGAGGATTTTTGCTTAACCTTAGATGCTAAACTAGCATCTTTTGAAGTGCAAAACTATGAGCATCATGGAGATAGTGCAGAAATTTTTGTACTTTTATTAAATCAGTCACACAAATTGGTCTTTAGAAGTCAAGCAGAGGATAATGAAGTAGCTCATCAATACAAAGACAACAAGGAGGGTTCAAGATTTGTTCTTTCATGGGGATGTCCTATTAGACATCCATCTCAAGTGGAGGTGAACAAAGAATCAAAATTTATGGTTGTAGGAAAGAAAGAAGTTACAACTAAAGATGAAGTTGAATATGAAGCTGCACCTAAAGGAGAACTATTTCAGCTTACTTATGCACTTCAATACAACATAATGTATTGCCAACATGAAGTAATAAGTAAGTTTGTTAATGTCTTTTCAAAAGTGTTGTTTATTAAGTTTCTACTAATGTTGCAACTATTTCTAATTGCTCATAAAAATGTGAAGCATTGGAAGTTGTTGAGAAAAGGAAGATACTTCAAAGAACCAGTTAATGGTTTTGTTTAAGAAATTCTTTTCTGCTAGTTAGTGTAGGTTATGATAGGTTAGGGTAGGTTTTTCATTCAATAAGTGTTTCACACAATGTCTTAGATGTTTCCTAGTTCTTCTTGTCTTACTGACTATTTTAGAGAAGGTCACATTTGGTTGGTTTCTCAAACTTCAAGTCACTTTTAAAGGTTGTGCATGAGTCAAGTCTTTAATTTCAGAAGAGAGTCTTTGCATGAGCCAAAAAAATCTATTAGGTAGTTGGGTCTTCATGTTTTCAAGAATGTCTATTCAATGGTGTTGTGTAGTTGGTTTAATCAGATTTTATTTAACGGAAAATGGACATCAAATGTTGTATTTTAAGTCATTGGATAAATAGAGTTTTTCTGCAAGTTGCATGCAACAACTGTTGTCTTCTTTAACAGTCATCCTGTAGCCACTATATGACATTCATCCTGCAATCATCCTGCAGCCACTGTGACTAAGTAGTCATCCTACATCCACTATTATATGTCTGAGAGGTTATCCTCTAGCAACTACTATGTGACTGATCAATCATCCTGAAGCCACTGCTATGTGACTAAACAATCATCCTGCAACCACTTTTGTGTGACTGAATAGTCATCCTGTAGCAACTACTATGTGATTCAAAAGATAACTTGCACCAAGTATGAGGACATCTACAACTACTGATATTAAATATGCAACACTCTTGGAGGGACCTGAATATTTAGCAATGAAGGGACCTGCACTTTCAGTTGTTTCCAAAGTTTGAAGCTTCTCACAACAACACAAATGGTACTACATTTATGATTTCTATTTATTCAGAATATTTATCATTTTTAGTAGTTAATTATCTATGAATTGCACTCTTTTTTTCAATTGTCATTATTGTAATTATATGCTTCATAAATGATTTATTTTGCTACCCGCATACATACATGGTCATTTGAGGACAAATAACCTTTGAGCTGGGGGGAAAACATGAATACCTCATGTTGTTGTCATAGAGCATAGGAGGATGACCTGTCCTACACATTTTTATACTACCTCCTATATTCATGGTGATTTTATTGCATTCATCTATTGACTTCCCTTTGCCATAGTTTTCTCAAAATGAAAAAAATATAAATGCAAGATTCAAAGTGACAAAGGATAGAACTGTTTGGGGACAGCTACGAGAAAATAAGAATGATACAGTAAAGAGAAATAAAAATGGAATGTCATATGAAGAGATAAAAAGGGAAGAAAGTATGAAATTGTGAAGTTTTGGAGATGAAACAAAGAAATATTAAGAAGACATAAAGAGGCAAATTCATAGGATTTCATTCTAATAGCTTTCATGTCTAACCAATGCATATCCCCTGCTTGAGGACAAGCAGGATTTTAGTTGGGGGGAATGATGAGGCTATAAAATGTCATATTTATATTCCTTGTCTATAACACTTTAACCAATGTTTACAATATCTTTCCATGTCATTCCCATACATTAGCTTGATTTATGAAGCATTAACCATGATTAATGATTTATTGATTAACATTTGTATGTCTAGCTAGTTAATGCTAAATTATGATAAAATATTATGATAAATGATTATTATTAAATAATAAGTTTTTTTAGATGATTAACATGTTGTTTGTAAGATATTTGAGTCATTCATGCAGCTTGAAAGAAGGAGAAGCAAGTTGACACTTGTCAACATTTAGCAGTTGCTGGAAATGCATAAAAAGTCAACACCCAGTTTCAGAATAAAAATGCATAAAAAGTCAAAAACTAGTTTCAGTAAAACAGGCATATCTCACTCAATTATTAATTAAATATGGATTTTCTTAATGATTTGGAAAGAGGAAAAGGAGAAGCAACAACCCTTTCAACTGTTTGAGTTAATTCAGAATATTTAATGGGAAACATGCATCTGAAGTTGACTAAGTAAAAGGTGGTGAGTTTGAAGGCAGCAGTTAAGGAATGACTTCTAGTTTGATTTGAACACTTCCACCTCTTGTTTATCTCATGGATATAAAAAATTTGAAGTTAGAAAATAGTGGAGTACCTTATGGGAACAATAATTTATGAGTCCTAAATAATTATGGCATGTATTTATGCACCTTTTTAGCCATATGTGTATATTCATGTTGTAAGAGTTTGAAGTGGATTAGAACACTCTTAACTCCTTTCAGTTTGTTTATTATTTTTTTGGGGAATAAGTTATCTCCTTGATGTTGTGGGAGAAATGACATTTGTCACAATTTTTTGATTTTGTAATAAATCGAACTCTCAAGCCTCATGTATATATATAAGCTCTTTTTTGAGTTGAGGGGATGATTAGATGATTAGGAAGTATCTAGTTTGTGCTAAGTCTTGTTGGTAGTGTCTTTGTTTAATAAGAAAGTTTGATATTAGTTGATGTAATCATTTTGATTTGCAATAAGAATATGATTTCAGAAATTGAGCTTTTGCATTGAATATTGAATACTTGTAGCTAAGATTGTAGCCACTCAAGAAAAGACCACTTGAGATACTATGACTCTATAATTGCTTAGAATAGTTTAGATTATAGTTCAGATGCTTAGTAATTCGTAATGTGTTGTTTGAGATTAGTTGTGTTGCCATGATATTAAGTTCTGTATTTCTTTACCATCTGCAGTCACTATTCTAGCAGTTTACATAGTTTCCTCCAGCCATTACTATGCAGTTTCCTATAGCCATTACTGTGTAGTTAGATTCATTTCCAACATTGTTATGTTTTTAGTTTTGCAATGATAGAATAACTCAAAGAATCCCATAGTGCATATACTTTGTAGATTCATTTCAAGTATACGTCCTTAGGTTGATAATTTAAATGTGCCTTCATTTTAAGGAGGATAGCTACTTGGTAGGATGTCCAATCCCTGAGTCATGGTAATTGCCTAGTTTTTGATCCCTTTATGAAGCTCAATAGTGCATGAATACGATTCCCATATATTTGATATTTCTTGCATTTTTTGAGAAAAGTGAAAGGAATCTGTCTCCATAGTAGGCCAATAGTAACCCATACGCATGAGCTTCTTAGCCAAGGAAGGACCATTCGAATGTGTTCCACAAATATGCTCGTGTACGTCTTGTAAGGCAGTTTGAGCTTCATCATGTTCAAGACATCGTAAGAGAGTACCATCAAGACCTCGCCGACACAGGGTGTTGGATATTAGGAGATAGAGGGAAGTTTGGCGTAGAAAGGTTCTTTTTTGGTTTCTAGATAGGTCGGGAGGAAGGATATTATCTTTTAGGTAGGAATATATTTTTCCATAGGTAGGGGAATCTTGTCTGATAATATGACATATAATACTTGTATCAGGATCATCATATGCAGGATAACTCAAGGATTCTACTAAGAACTCAAAATGGGCTTTTGTATCTTCAGCATCAAATAGAGAAGAAATCATTGCCATAGCATATGTAGCCTTATTTTCATGCCTTGGGATTTTCTCAATGGTAATAATTGAAAAATATTGCTTAAATTCATGTACCATATGTTTATATGGTAACAACTTGTCATCCTTCATATGATATTCATTATTAACCTGATTGATTATTAGCTGGGAGTCTCCATAGATAGTCAACTCAGTCACTTTCTATTATAGAGCCATCTTCAACCTGATCATCAGTGCTTCGTACTCAGCTACATTAGTTGTACAAGGAAAAAGTAATTTGAAGAACTTTGGTATGGTATATCCTTGTGGTGTAACAAATAACACTCCAGCTCCCGAACCATTCTGAGTATAGGATCCATTAAAATATAGCCTCTAGGTTTGTGTAGATAATGTAAGGATATGTGCATCTAGAAATTCTTAATGTATAGGATGGTCATCTGTTAGTGGTGCCTCAGCCAATTGATCAATAATTACTTGCCTTTTGATAGCCTTCCTACCCACATATTCAATATCAAATTCACTAAGCAACATGACCCACTTAGCCAATCTTCCCGTTAATGCAGTCTTGCTCAAAAGATACCTCAAAGGATCAATCTTTGTAACAAGCTTGATGGAATGTGACAACATGTAATGCCACCATTTTTGTGAAGTAAAGACTACCGCTAGACATTCTCACTCAATTGGTGAATAATTGAGCTCATATCAAACAAGGGTGCGATTGATATAATATATAGCCTTCTCTTTTCCCTCTTGATCTTGTTGGGCCAAAATAGCACAAAGCGAGACTTCTGTAGCTGAAATATAAAGCAAGAGTGGCTTTCCCAGAACTGGTGACATAAGAGTGGGAGGATTTGCTAAGTATTTCTTGATCTTAGTGAAAGTTTCTTCACACATATCATCCTATTTGAATAAGATGTTTTTATGCAACAGATCCTGAAAAGGATGACTTATGTCTACTAATTGAGAAACAAATCTTCTGATTGACTGAAGGCATCCTTGTAAAGATCTCAATTGACTGATGTTCGTAGGTGAATCCATTTCCATGATTTCCTTGAGCTTTTCTAGATCCACTTCTATGCCCTTAGCTAAACAATACATCCCAACAGTTTTCCTGATGTAACCCCGAATGCACACTTCTTTAGATTGACTCTTATCTAATACTTTTCCATTCGCATGAATATCCTATCCAACACTCTTAGATGACCTTATTTGTTCTTGGATTTGGCTAAGATATCATCAACATAATCTTTCATTATGGTATGCATCATGTCATGAAAGATTGTGTTCATAGCCCTTTGATAGGTAGCACCAGCTTTTTAAGCCCAAAAGGCATCACATTCCAGTAGTATGTGCCCCAAGGACATGTAAAAGTAGTCTTTTCTTAGTCTTCTGGTGTAATCTTGATCTAGTTATAGCTGGAAAACCTATCCATTAAGGATAACATCTCATGCCCAGCTGTTAAATCAACTATAATATCAATCTTAGGAAATGGAAAGTCATCTTTGGGACAAGCCTTGTTAAGATCTCAAAAATCTATGCAAATCCTAATGGACTTGTCAGGCTTGGACACTGGTACAATATTGGAGATCCATTTAGCATAATCAATAGCTCAAATGAAACCCACATCTAGCAATTTTTTCAATTCTCCTTTGACCATGAGTGCAATATGGAGATGCATTTTCTTGAGTTTTTGCTTTACAGGCTTGACCCTAGGTGTAATGGACAAATGATGCATAATAAGATGAGGATCTAGCCCAGGAATATTACCATAAGACCAAGCAAATTTTATTTGTCTCTCTTTTAAAAACTGTGAAAATGATTCTTTTTCTGGCTCTGTCAAGGATGCAGCTATCTTTAGAATATGTGGTGAATCCTCTGTTCCAATGTTGAGAGGTAATGTTGGTTCAATAAGTGTAGAAGAATGCTCTCAATGCATATAGTTTGGGAGAGTGTCAATCCTTCCATCTTCAGGCACCTCGGAGAGGTTTTCACCCTCAGATATGTCTTTTCTTTTTACTTTTTAAGGATCTAACATTGCCACTGAGTGGTTTTCACCGTTAGATCTATTTATTACTTTCATATTTTCACAACTGAAAGGATTGGCACCCTCTCTAAAGTAAGCCATGTCATTGAGTTCTATTGGGATTCATGATTTATGATCTCCTAGCGATAGATGATCTCTGATTCCAAGATAGTCGATAATAGCATCATCATTATGGAAAATGTCAAGTTCAGGACAATTGGGAGAATCCCAAGCGATAAGTTTGGGGTGGATAAGGGGTATTGGATCATTTGGTTCAGTCTCAAAGGATGAGATGGTATTGATAGAAAAGTTCTCAAATTCTATGATCGTATCGACAAGGTCTATTTCCATACTCTCATCCGAATTGCCTATCTCAAGATAATTCTCACTTTCCTCACAATCGCCAAGAGTAGTATCATGTGATTCTAATACTAGTGGTTCTGTCCTTGGACTCTTCTGCTCATGATAATTGGTACCATAGGTATGAACATCATCAACTTCCATATCTTCAGTATAATCAGAGAATGAATCCCATTCATAAGTACGAGAATCATCATCATCATCATCATCATCATCATCATCTTTTCTAAGTCGGTTAATGATTCTTGCGCTATCTTTTTCTTTGCTAGATCTACATACATGCCATTTTTCCAGAATTGTAATGTAGGAGCTTTAGAAATTGTGTAAAAAGGTGCAACCTTTTATTTTCTTGTAGTTTCCTTTTGTCCTTCTCCTTTGTATCCTAATCCAATGGTGTCTCTTTGATAATTTGGATTCTTTAGAATTGGTTTTATGACACCCTCTCTTTGCAACCCTATAGGTCCACTTCCTTGATATCCCATCTTTTGCAACAAAGTATATCCCTTGCCATATACATCAGGTGATATAGGCTCATGTTTTTCATCCTCTAGATCTTTATGATGTTTTAGTAAATGATTAGCATTACGCTTAGCTACCTCTTTTGATATAGTGCCCCCACTTACAAATGTGCCATAAACAAGTGTAGAAGGACCTTCTGATTGTTTTTTGGTAATCAAGGATTTCCCATATGACTTAGGAGATAAGGGTAACTCTATGATATACATAGTTTGGCCCAAAGTGTATTCTCCCATACCTTGTTCGTTTATGTCTATTTTGATTCCATGGGATTTAGAAGTTGATGCTTCGTTATTTGATCAATGGATGTTGGGTGAGAAGATCTAATATGATTGTAGGGCACCAAGGATTCTGGTGTTGGCTTCATAGTTTTGTAATATTCAAAAGGATTCGGATCTCCTTTGATGGTTATCTCTTGACCATTATATGGAAAATTCAAGCATTGATGATACATTGATGGCACAGCTTGCACAGAATGAATCCAAGGTCATCCTAAGAGAATGTTATATGCCAAATCCATATCCAGGACTTGACAAAGCATGTATTTAACCACAAGACCAACTCTGATAGGAAGAACAAAAGACCCCTTGGATGACCTTTCCTCCTCATCATAAGCTTTGATGGTGATTTTATTCTTTGGATCTACAACATTTTCAGAAAATCCCAATGAAAGGACTAGTTTTAAAGTTCATATATTCAAACCAGCTCCTCCATCTATTAGCACTCTTTTAATCTTATGATTTTGTACAATTCCTTCTATATGAAGTGGATCATTATGAGGTTGATTAATGGCGATATCATCATCCTCGGTGTAGGATAGATAATGGGAAGTGGTCAAATGTCCCACCATAGCTTGGAATTGGTCTTGATCTAGATTGGCAGGAACATTAGATTCTAGGAGATCTTTCTTAATAATATCCTTATGAGAAGGTGACAGACGCAAAAGCTCTAGTATGGATATCTGGGCTGGATATCTAGCATATAAATACATCTACAGAATAATTTACAATTTAGCTATAATTACAAAATTATATAGTCCTAGGTGCAACATAGGTATTTAATAAAAGTTGTCTAATAATACCTCTTATTAATCGTTAGCTAACTCCATAAATCTCGTTGTTTAACTACGATTAATTTATACTAAATGGTAAAAGAAAATAAACTCTTCTTTGTCTATAAAGTAATCATAACATTAATTAATCCAACAAAATTATAGTCCCCCTATGTCGCCCATTCTACAATTCAAAATAAGAAAACTAATTTAAATTGATATTAAATTAAGTATTAATAAATCAAATTAATTTACAACTGTTATTATTACATAAATAAATAAAAAATAAATTTAATTTAACTTAAAGTCAATTTAATTATGCAAATAAAATTTAAATATAAACAATAATTTACATAACCATTTCACTAAATTTTAAATGAATTAAATTTTTAGTTTTAAATTAAATAAAACAAATTTAAATTAATCACATTGTAAATAAAATAAATTTTAATTTCAACAAAATTAAACTAAAACAAAAAAAGCTACAAAGTGGGGGGGTCTCGGGCCCCACCCACAGTCCCTTTAAGGGACAGGCCGCAGCCCCCACACGTCAATGGGTACCGCAGTGGTCTGCGGGCCCACTGCACTTTGCAGTGGGTACCGCAGTCACTGCGGCCCACTGCCCGCGCGGTGGAAAGGCACCCACGGTGGCACTTGGGGGTTGAGGGGTTTGGTGGCCCCCACNGCCCCCCCCCCCCCCCCCCCCCCCCCCCAATCAAGTTTTTTTTTTTTTTTTTTTTAATTTTAATTAAAACTTACACAGCATTTTTTCCAATGACTGAAATTCATTTGTATATTATTTTTTTTTATTTTAATTGTGAAAACGGAATAAAGTATTTTAGGAGTTGTCTTTCACCATCACACAATTTTTCTTTATTTGATTGGTGAAACCCATTTCTTTTGACTCTGTATTTTTTTAATAGAGAGGTATTTTTTTTATCCTCAATTAATTTTTTTTCAATGAGCAATTTACAAAGGGGGATATATTTTTTCCTCTCTACTATAGTCCTAACTATAGGGCAGTTTAATTTATCATTTTCTAGAAGAACCATAGGGTATTTTCCTACGAAATTTTGAAAGCACTTGCGTACTAGGGTAATATACATTTTTCTTTAAAAATTAGGGATCTAGGGTTTTCAGAAACACCCATTTCAACATTAAATTCAATTAAGAAACCCTATTACCCATTTGCATTTAATACTATAAAATGAAACCCTTTGTGCCCACAAACACAGATCTGACATGCAAGCCTGAATTAAAATACGAATTTGATCTAAAAACATATTTTACCAATTGAAACCCTCAAACACAAAATAAACAAGCAAGGAATGATTAAACAAAAGATTCTTAGTTCTCCAAATACATAGAAGATAGGGATCCGAAAAACTAGAATTGACATGAACAAGACCCTACCTCAATCACTGTTGAAGAATGCACAATATAAAATCTAAGCAAGGAGAATTTCAAAATGATGCTCCAAAACCAAGCACACCATAGCATCCAAAAATGCTCCCAAAAACCTGTTATGAGAGAATGAGAGAAGAATCCCTCTAATGAGGATCCATTTCCCCTAATCAAGAAAATGCTAATGACAACACATTCAGTTAACTTCTAAAATGACTCCTCTCTAAAATTGAAAGAAAATAACAATTAATAATTAAAATATCTAATTACTTGCACAACTCAACTTTGACTCCTAAATTCAAGTTGAGATCTCTTGAGTTGAAAATACTTTTTCAACCAAATCTTGCACATGTAATTAATAAAATATTAATTTAAATAACTTAAATATTTACATCACAATAATCCAGGCAACTAAATATTTAATTATTTAGGTAAGCATAAAAGCTTATTTACTCTAATTTTCAATTAATTATTCAATTAAATATTAATATTCAATAATTGCACTTTAATTAAACTTCCAATTAAACATAGGTATTTAATTTAATTTTTAATTAATTAAATACCCTATATTTAATAATTAAATGCAATAATATTCAATTAAATAAATAACATGATTTAACACCCACGTAATCACATCAAGCACCTAAAATTGAAAACATGCAAAATCAATCATGATCAAGGAAAGGGATACACGAATTCCTATCAACTATACGAAATAGGTCAGGGTAGTCAAAACAGATGCTTATCCACTAACTTGGGCAATTTGGTTTAGGATAGGATTTGGACCTGAAAACTATCTCCCCTCTCTTACCATTGAGATTAATGCGATAGGGCACGTTCACTCCTGCCAATTTAGGGAAGACGTAGCCTGGTACCTGCAAACCTGTCATCACAAAGATGAACATACATGCATATATCATATGGCAAACAATGGTTGAGACTAGGTTATCGCGTGGATCTCATCGAAGCAAGTAACTATGACTCTGTCCCATACCATACCAAGCACATCAAACAATAATGGAAACATACAGTTATCCATGTGCATATACATCTAAGGTCAGTATTGTCAGAAAACCATAAGCTAAATGAAATCCTAACATATACATAAGCATCATAAAATAACCATAAATCACATATACGCCAATGATATAACATACAACGAATCAATAAATTATTGAAATGTAACATATAAATATCATCTAAACCATCTGATTAAATCCACACATACATCCAAAATGCCTAAAAGAGTTTGGCATCCACAACTGAAAAGCAACCTAGGAGGTGGTTATTACATCTTCCTCCCCTAAAACTAGGCTTACTCCTGGAAGCCTAAAACAAAGATAGAGAAAACACTCTCTTGACACAGCACATCCAACCAAGTCCTGAAAAATTCAAAGTGTGGGTCCCATAGGACCCTTCCCAGGTCTTTGATTCAAACACTGAGGATCATTCCCCACTGTAGGAATCCAGAAGCTAGCTACTGGACCTCTACTCACAGCACCACTCATAGGAGCATAGTACACAGGTGGAGGATGATCAAATGCAACATATGCCCCGTGAGACATACCAACATTACCCACTGTAGGCTCAGAAGCTATTGGCCTCTGTCCTACGGACTGTGGTGCATGCTGAGGACAACTGACAGTAAAATGTCCAAACTGTCCACATGTGAAGCAAGCTCCCTTGCTACAACCTTCTCCAACCAAAGGTCTCTAGACTGCTGAACACTGCCCCTACTTATATCCTGATACACACTCTGTGCTGGCTGAACTGACCGATTGTGCTTGCTGCGCTAAATGTCACAAAATTTCCTAATTTGAGGACCACTAAAAGAAGAAGGATTGTTTCCTCCTTGCTGATAAGACTGATTACCATTTGAAATAGTAGATGGAACTCTCACATTCTCAGCTCCCTGAGAATGATTACCTCCGACAACAGAAGTAGGTGCTCTTGAGTGCACCCCTGAATGACCACCATAGCCCAATGCTAGATTCTCCTCTGCAAGGGTAGCCTTGATGACCACCTCCCTGAGGGACGTAGGCTCAAAGAGTCTAACTTCCCCAATGATGTGTTCATTCAACCCCCTAACAAAGTCCTGAACCATAAGGGCCGAATCCTCACCATATCCAACATACTGTTTGAGCTTGAAGAATCAACGCTCATAATCAACCACTGACAGGGTCAACTACCTCAAGTTGTGGAACTCATCAGCCCTCTGTTGCCTCCACTGAATAGAGAGGAATCTCTCTCTCAAATTCTCAAGGAAGAGTTCCCATGAAATGGTATCCATCTGAAGACTCAACTTCTTCTCCTCTATCTTCCACCATATCGCTGGAAAATTGGAGAGTTGCATTCCTATGTACCTAGCTTTAGTATTGCTACTAAAGGGTTGCATAGAAAAAATTCTCTCTAATGCAATAAGCCAAGTCTCAGCTTCAAATCCTGTTCCTTTTCATTCAAAGGTAATAGGTGGAACTCTCATGAGATCCCTCATGTGTTGGCTGCCACAACCTCAGGATCCACTGCAACAGTCATCCTTAGAGGGCTCCTAGATCTCTCCCTCTCTACTCTACCTTGCCCCAGAATACGGTTCAGAAACTCCTGCAAGAACTACCTAATACATGGCTCCTCTGAACCAGCCTGGCGCTCTACCCTCTTCTCATCTCTGTTATCTCGATGAACACTCATGGAAGGACTGTGGTCCCTACCCCTTCCATGGACACCCTCTCGGCCTCTACATGACCTCTAGCAAATCTAGCTTGAGGCATGATTCCTGAATCAACCAGAGAATTAAACCACAACTTAGATCCAACATCAACCCAATAACACCCAAAAGAAATCAATAATCATAAAGCAATGGTTTTAAATACATCAGAGTTTTATGTCTATATTTGTTTCAAGTTTTAAAATCAAATGAAAAATAATGGGCATACATATTTCCTAGAGCTCCTTATGTAGAAACGTGGGCTCTGATACCAAGTGTAATGCCCCGCTAGGGAACCCAGGAGAACTTAACCTAAACACGACACTAAGTTCACGGAATAATTTTTTTATTTAAATGTTTACAAACAATATTAATAACAATGCAGAAGCAACACAATGAAGTACATGACATACATGAAATACAACTCATACATGATTAACATTCCTCGAGGGTTTCTTGACGTAGAATTACTTAAACAACTAATCTACGAATATAAATATAAGAACTGACATAAAGGTTACATAATCTAAAACCAATAACATACATCTCATAATAAAGATTACATATACAACTAATACCATAAGGTATACTACCTAATCAACATCCACTGCACAAATCACAGGGTATGTATTAATACAATGCATCCTCTAAAGGATGATAACCAATATAAACATATGGTACAAATACACAACTCAAGTAACTGAGCAAGTCTCCAAAAGACTATGAAGATGAAACTGCAACAAGGAACATCCAGGCATGAAGAAGAATCTGTCAAAATCTCAATGGTAATAAGAATCTCTACCACCTGACCATGTGAAACCAAAGGTCCACTCCCACCATGCTGAGGAGATAGTAACAGGCCCATCACATGGGGTATACAACAAGAATACAAATAAGGTACATATGACCTCAAACTCCAATGCAAAGGAAGATCCTAGAAGCACTCTAATCCAAAATAAGGAACACTAAACCACACCAGAAGTAACTAACACATGTAGGATAACCTAACCTGTATATACAAAAGTGTCATCACATAAGTCCAACCTTGAAGGTAACCCTAGTAGTACTTCTTGACCCTGGCCTCCAAGTGACACTATGTGGCTTGGCGATCCTTTCGCGAAGACAAGGATCCCAACTCCCATCCTATCGTGCGACAACACTCAAGGCATGGGTAGAGACTCAGACATCTTATTAATTCATTTTAAACCCCTTTCATGTATCATATTTTCACTTATTAGGTAACTTTCCAATGGGTTTACCTAGTAACCGTTTAGAATCCTGGACCCCCATTGCAAGCCACTTCCCCACTATACACTTAGTTAACCTACCTAGGCTCAAGTTCAACAAAAGAAGATAAACATATACACAAATCACATCTTTCTCGTTCAGGAGCACATAGGTTCTCAAATAACCAAACAATAACCACAATATCTTCATAAAGCCAAACAATACATCAAAACTGAATCAGGTTGGGTTTAGGAAATCGGGTCCATAACATACTCACATAATTATGACTGACATCATAGTAACATCATATAGAAGGTACAATCCCAAAACCTTTGGTTTTAAGTCCTAGGGTCATCTAACCTAACAGATACCCGAAAGCATGATAACATAGGAGAACATTCGATTACAAATTAATCACTAATCATACAAATTCATTTATCCATTACAATAACTATCCAAAGATAATTAAATACTTCATATTGGTAACGTTAACATATCCTATAAATCTATTTATAAATTTAACATATAAATACATCTCTGGAATAATTACCAATTTAGCTATAATTACAAAATTATATATTCCTAGGTGCAACATAGGTATTTAATAAAAGGCGTCTAATAATACCTCTTATTAATCGTTAGCTAACTCCATAAATCTTGTTGTTTAACTACGATTAATTTATAACAAGGGTAAAAGAAAATAAACTCTTCTTTGTCTATAAAGTAATCATAACATTAATTAATCCTTCAAAATTATAGTCCCCCTATGTCGCCCATTCTACATTTCGAAATAAGAAAACTAATTTAAATTGATATTAAATTAAGTATTAATAAATCAAATTAATTTACAACAGTTATTTTTACATAAATAAATAAAAAATAACTTTAATTTAACTTAAAGCCAATTTAATTATGCAAATACAATTTAAATATAAACAATCATTTACATAACCATTTCACTAAATTTTAAATGAATTAAATTTTTAGTTTTAAATTAAATAAAACAAATTTAAATTAATCACATTGTAAATAAAATAAATTTTAATTTAAACAAAATTAAACTAAAACAAATTTTAAATTACACAAAATATAACTACTAAACGAATTAAAATAAAAATAAAAAAAATACAAAGTGGGGGCGTCTCGGGCCCCACCCACAGTCCCTTTAAGGGATAGGCAGCAGCCCCCACACGTCAGTGGGTACCGCAGTGGTCTGCGGGCCCACTGCACTTTGCAGTGGGTACCGCAGTCACTGC